>JAADVC010000675.1:0-17229 GCA_023334575.1 Pythium volutum
ACGAACGTGGAGAACGAGAATGAGACGAACGAGGCTGTTGGCGCGGCTGGGACGAACGTGGAGAACGAGATCGAGACGAACGAGGCTGTTGGCGCGGCTGGGACGGAGATCGAGGTGAAGGTTGGTAGTAAACGTAAACACGCTGACATCGCAGATGATACTACTGTCAGGGAGGGCCAAAAACGTTTATGCACTGAGGTTTTCGAGATCGGGACGGTCGTGGCTGAGAGGCATGCGCGAGGTGGTAGACGAGGTGGACGTGGCAGTCGAATCCGAAAGCGCGTGGATGTGTCAAATGTGATTGAGTCTAGAGGACCCGACGGAAAACCCACCCGTACCACAATTCCCAGGGGCTGGGTAGAGGGCTCGGTAGAGGGTCCTAGTTGACCTTGAAGGAAACCACCGGTAATCGGATGCGTACGTACAATGAGCTGTACTTACATATATACATTTTTTTGGTTCTGACAGATACGCCTGTCGTAATATACGGACACAACGATGGGTACTCAAGTCGATCACCTCGAGGTTGCTCCTCGCATGTGGGACAAGACTATCGCAGCGTCATACATGCCCCGCCATGATAACAAAGACACGCCTGATCAATCCCCTCGTGCTGCTCAAAATCATTCGGCATCGCTGGCTGCGAAAGCGTCCGAAGCTGCAGGACCGCTTTCTTTCTTAGCGCGCTTCAAGGCGTACGTCATCCCCGCAATTTTTATTGTCTGCCTCCTCGTCGTTGCCTACATCCTTTGGAAGTACTTCACCAAGTATCGCAACACGAAGATCGTGAACGGAGAGGGTCCCGCTATGAACTGCCCATACAAGCCCAGCAGTGATTTGCAAGACCCGCTGACACTGATAAAGTCTAATGATATGTCCAAGTATGAAATCGACTCCGACGAAGACGATGAAGACATTAAGAAACGCGTAATAGGATCGAGTCGAAAGCCGCCAACCAATTTGATATCCCTTGCTGAAATCGATTCCGAGTCTGACGAGGAAAATGAAGAAGACGAAGATACAGAATCTAGCGGCGATCTGGAAGAAGACGACGAGCCTGATCTCGTCAAGATCGAACAGCTTATCACCACCGGGGATATGTCGACACTCGATGATATGCCGGCACTCGAGGAAGATGACACGTTCTCACTACGGATTCCATCGCATATCACTGAAATTACTGAGATCAATAGTGGGAACTCGAAGGCCAAGCGACCGCCACGCAAGATGAAGCCTATTACGTTGTAGATAATAGCGTATTTTTTTACTTTTGGAGAAGAGAATATAGTGTCCTTTAATGAGATGAATGAGAACAAATCTATCATCAGCGAATGCGCGGAGCTCGTGAAGCGATATAGCCAACTGGGTCTCGCCGGTCAGTCCACGTTCAAGATTGCAGTCCCTCCAGTGACGTATTCGACGATCCATCCCAAGCAGTCCGCACACCCAGAGAGCGCAATCGCTAAGGAGATCGTTGAGTTCTATGAGCAGTACACGAGGCAGATTGTTGTCGCGACTAAGCTGAAAGATATCTTGGATTCATCTCTTGACAACATTGATTTGTTGCTCATCAAAAAAGATGTTAACGAACTAGAGGAGCTCAATGAGATTCGGGACGCTTTAACCGTGAAGCATCATTCTGTCATTGATAATTTGTCGGCAGCTGTAGATGGTCTGGTGATGCACGTCTGCGATGAACTTGGGAACAACAATCTTGATGAGATAATTAGAACAATCTACATATGCATGAAACAAGAAGGTCTTGCTAGTGTTGTAGTCATCCACGAAGCTATGCGGCCGTTCGTCTACGTTGGGTCACGGCTGATCGAGCGGTTCCAAGAATTAGAACTGCTGAATCCAGACCAAATCAATCTCATCCGGTCTCTCAACGAAGATCTCAAAGAGACCCTCGTTGGTGTTCGACACGAGCTTGACATGAAAAGTACGTTTAATCATCTTCAAACATTCGGCATCGTCCCCGTTGACGGCGATAACAAATCTTTGCAAGAAGTGATTGCCCATTTGTTTAATCTCGCGATCAGCGGCGATGCGGATTTCGAGGTTGTATCTTCGTTGCTCAAGAAACTCTCTATGGATTCTGGCATCCCCACAGGAATCATCATATTTGTAACCCCTCATCCCGATGTATATTTCAACTTGCAGTCGTTATCGCAAGTTACTAAGGGTCGACCGCCACCGAGTTATGAGGGAATCAATGTATCCAAGATCCACAAGTTTGATATTATCAAGGCCGGGGATCAGCCAACGGCAAAAGCATCATCCGTGCAAGCAATCAATGTGGATGCCAACACAAAACGCGCGTATGTTCTTTGGACGAATAATCTGACCTCGTTCAAATGGCGAGAGGATCCAGTCGACGATACCCTAGTGAAAAAAATTATTCGTCTGAAGCCATCGCAGACCATCGAGCAATTCAACAAGATATTCGAAAGTGCGATTGGATCTTTGCGAGAACTTGATAGGCTCAGCTTCAACAGTGTGAAGTATATGTCATTCACGGAGTCAGTGACGGAAGAGAGTTTCTTGGCGATCCTAACCTCGCGCGTCGTCGGCTGTGTGACTGACCAGCTGATCAGCCTGGCAAAGTCTGCTCTGACCGACGCGATTATGACCGATGCGTTTGTCGCCAAGCTCATCGAGACGTTTGATAATGCTAAAGAACAGCTGGGTGTACCTCGCGAGGTTCTATCTGCGCACTGCCACATCATCTACGACTCCATCGCTATGAAGGCGGCGTCGAAGATAAAGAAAGAGCTGGTGATTCTTTGCACACAACCAATCACTGAACCCGACACACCGATCACTGAACCCGACACACCGATCGATGAACCCGACACACCGATCGATGAACCAGCGGTGGAGAAGTTGGTGAAGTTGATCCTCCAATCGAATGACAGCATCTATAGTCGCGTTGTTGCGAGCCACTATCTACATCTGGCTTAGATGAGTAGTATCTCGCGTTGTTCCTTCGCGCTAACATTGCGTCTGTTCTTAGCGAATGCTCCGTTGATAAAGAAGCCGATCCACGTGGGGTACTTGTTGAACGCCAGTACCTCTTTGTACATGCAAAGCAGACGGGTTTGATTTGCAGTGAATGCGTTTCCAAGTTTCTTTTGAGCAAAGTACATATCGGTGTACAGCAATCGAAGCTTGACTAATGGATGCGCTACCAGCACAATAGACTGATCGTTAGTTTGCCGAATGCACGGGAGCGGATCGTACGTAGCAATATTGTACAAGTGTAGTATACAGAAGCGTTGCTTGATGCTCTTGTTGGTGATGAGTGCGCTGAACTTTTTCAGCCGGAAATCGTATGGGACATCGAACTCAGCATTGAGGTACGACTTGAATGTGTACTCTTTGTACTCATCCTCGATGAGCTGTTTTAAATATTCTGTGACGGCATCTTTGTACTTACGTTCGGTGAAGATGAGTGATACCGCAGAAATGGCGCTGTCTTCTAGGTTGTTGACGAAAATGATTCCCGTGGAGATGGTTGTTTGGATAAATTCGATCACTCGAGCTGTGATCTTCATGCGCATGCGGATCTTGTTGTTTACAACTTGTTTATGTGCGGTGGTGTGCTTACGGTTCGCACCGCCAACTTGTTCAACTTGCTTAAGCTGAGCCGTACGATGATCGTACTGTGGATGTATTTCTTTGATGCCGCCTTCTGAGAAAGTCATCGTCTCTCTATCAATGAATTGACCGTAGCCGAGCACCGTACTCAAACGATGGCATGTAAATGCTTTGAGTAGATACGGCGAAGGATGAGCTGCAACAGCGTAGCATACACGTTCGCTATCCATAGAAAGCATCCATTCTTTGCTACCGAGTTGCGGACACAGCGATACTGGATTGAGAGATTCTTGATACGTTTGGGAGTTTAGTGCGCGCACCGCGTCGATGAACTCGACAAGCAGTTGTCGTGGCTCCCGCGCGATCAGCATTAATGGATAGTCGTGGCAAGCGATCAAATCTCGCACAAGTATCGCCCCGTGGGCGGTTGCTATTTTTTGAAAGACATCACCGAGCGCATCGAGCTGGGATAGTGTGGTGAATTGAAGTTGCACCCTTTCCGCGATGGCTAGGATCCATTGAAGTTTGGCGTTCAGAACATCTGTCATCTTTTCATATATATTATGTACTGCGTACTCCAAGTAAGTCAAAGCCGCGTGTACATCATTGTGTGAAAGCGCAGAAAGAGTTGTCACACTCGAGGCGATATGCAAGCCGAGTACTCCGCATTTGGACACGCCACGATAGCGCAAGGTCCGGGGGAATTCGTCGCAGCTTGCGCCAAGACCGTGGCATGCAAGCAGTTTGGTCAGAACTACGATGTGATCAGGTTCACGATTGCTTGTATGCTGTACCCAAAGCGATGTATCTTCGATGGATCGGTTCTAGTCAAGCATCAGCTGATCCCATTTGGCAACGACTCCGAGGCGTACATGTACTTGACGCGAACGCTTAAGCTCGAAAGCCGCGAGATCGGACTGAAGCGCCTGGGATGCGGTCGCAAGGTCAGCTTCTGCCTGTCGATAGAAGGTTTGCGGAAGTGTGCTTCAGTATCCGACTCGGTTCGCGTCGCCATTCTCCACGCCGAGTTGATCATGAAGACATACCACGAGAGCAAAAAAAGTAGTCTACCCTAACGGAGTCTACAATTTGCACTTACGGACACTCTTAGCGACCTCGGCTTTGCTATCATTCCCTTGGTGAGAATCAATGCATTCAAGAACGTATTTGGCTCGATTGTATGCCCCTGATTCTTCAATGTAGCTTGGATTCTTGACGACAGAAGTCAAGTGAACGTTCAAAAGCTTGAACGGAAGCACGCAAACGATGGCGTTGTGTTTGTCCGTCTGACGCCGGAGTTCTTTTCTCGCCTGGTACTCGATGCTTTGGTCGTTCATAGCTCTAACGTACTCTTCGCGTTCGAATACTGACGGGTCGTATCGGCGTCGAAAGCAGTAGTCGATCGAGAACGTCTTCTTGACACAGTTGCCTAGTACTTCTTCAAGTAAAGACGAATCGCTGATGGTGCCGATATCAACGACTACCTCTCCATTGAGAAGGTGGATCTCGTCGGCGGCAGACTCAACCAGCGACTCGGCCAAGTTGTCTACGTATTCAGATCGCTCATCGGCGTAGATGACCATGAACCCGTACTCGACTGGTGGCGAGGAGGTATCCGCTCTTTTGAAATGGCCGGACTGGTTGTGGGCTGTGTTGTATCCGAGTTCGCGGAATGCGCACCTGCGATACGTTGCTTGCACGAACACGGCGGTCTCCATGATATCGATAATGTTCATGCCGATACTTACTTGTGGGAGGTAATGCTCGGGGATGGCTGTGGTGGCCACTCTGCTATGCGGGCACTTGAACTCGAACAACACTAGCTGCGATGGCGCCGATGCCTGCAACTCGGGGTCGATGGAACCGAACTCTTCGATCAGTTTGTGGGTTGGCACAACAGCCAAACCATCGGGGCTGTATGATAAGTACCCATGTTTGTAAGGTATGCTACCAGTCTCGCGAATGGTGCAAGAGAATCTCTCTTCACAATGAAGGCGGATCATCTCTTCAAACACATTGCCCCAGTGTGTGATGACGTTTCCAACAAAGCGATCAAATCCCAGTTTCTCGAGCACGAGTTTGTTGACAGTCTTGTTTTTGTTTTTCTTCAGAACGGTTGAGATCTCGCTCCCGCCGATGAAACCCTTGCGCAATGCCTTCCATTCGTCCGTGCCTTGACTCGGGAGATGGTCGTAGTGCCGGACGAAGCTTTCCAACAGCGTATACTTTTGCATGATCGATGTTGGCGACATATACTTTATATATGTGATTGAATTTGAAACAAGTATACGCACAATTCACACGCGAATCCATAATGTCTTCTCAATCCGCTCTGAAGCGAGCTCACTATATGCGAGACGTGCGACACGTTCGAGAAGAGGCTCGAGAAGAGCGAGACGCGCGAGAAGCGCAGCTGCTTGATCCGGTTGATCTCTATGAGTGTCTTGTTTGCCGGGAGCCAACGAATTTGTCCAATTCATCGTTCATTCGATGTGACCATGTGCGTGCAACGCCCCGTGTGCATTACCCGGCGTGCAATGCACATTGATGCCTATGGATGATTATGTGAAGGAATGATAATTGTAAGCTAGAGGCGGACATGAATATATCTGCTTCTGTGTTGCTCGTGTGTAAGCCATGGAAGAAAACATCATTGACCATGGATCCAATATTTCGGGCATCAGCCTACTTCTGAACGTGGAAAAGATTTCGAACTCGATCGATATTGATGACATGGAGCGCAAGGTCAAGAACATGTACATCGAGGTTGCGGACGATACCGAGGCCGAAGTGGAAGCTGAGGGTGAGACTGATATTCTCAATGAGTACGAGCAAGCAATGGAAGAGATTGAGTCAGTTATTGCTGGCGGCAACATCGGTAATGTCGACGACGACGATGAGGGCGATGACGAAGACGATGACGATGAGTCAAACAATGGAAACTCAATTCCCTCTATGCAAGTAGAAAGCCGAGATCAGTTATACATGCAAAAGACACGCGACGAGCATCTCCAGTCCAGCCTTTCAAGAGTGATGGAGAATGTACCCAACATGAACATTGATATGGAGCAAGAGATTGAAGAAGAGCGTAAGAACTCGCTACTAGAACAGATCGAGGCGTTGCGAGATGACCTAGTGGAGCTAGGCGTATCGGTAGACGGTGCCCAGTACTATGCATCGTACGATGCGCCGCTCAAACGAATCGAAGAGGTACATCGTCGACTTGGTTTCCGATACAACAAAATCAAGTATAATAGTATTGCTGAAGAAGCGCTGGTCGCCGGAGCATCGCTGTTGGAAATGGTGTTCAACGGAAAGCACGAATACTTCGGTTGCCGACCCGACATCACTGGGTACTCAGATGTGGTAAAGTCAAAGCTGAAGCGTATTCGTGTGGAGACAAGTACCGCCGTAAGTCGTTTTGTCGCCAAAAACAATGTCGGCGTTGCTCCACGCCTCATGATGGAACTGTTGCCATCGTTGATCACACAGTCCCAACGACGAAAGCTACAGGTCGGCGACAGTCTGAATGCGAATGTTGGATACAAAAAAATAGCATCCGCGGGCACATTAGCGACCTCAACAATATGGTGCCGGGGTAGGCGCGCTTGATTTTTTTCGCATTAGTCTTTCTTCTCCGTCTTAAGATTGTAACGATCTAGACCAATCTTGCCGCCAATCATAAGCATAGTAGCAGCGCCAACGAGTGACCCCCAGAACCTAGCATCCCTGCTATACAGCTGCATATTCACGCGAGTGATTTCGGAGACGGTTATCTTTTTATCGTCATTCTTATCGTTGTACGAAAAGTCGCCGTTGACCGTCACAAAGAGGATAATACTTCCGACGATGAGAAGAAGTGCCAACAGAGCTGAAGTCGTTGGGTTCTTGCTAACCCAGCTTTTGAGAGTATCAGACAGCCCCATGATTGTGTGTTGCCTTGTTGCTATATTAGTGCTGAGTAATTATGCGTGCAAAATAAAAAATACGACGCCTCGATTTTAAACATCGGCAGGTTTCTTGGTCTCCAATTTCTCCGGACCAATGCTGTGGTAGCGGTATCCAAGCCACACCGCCGCTGCTCCCATGAGAGATGCGACAAGGATCGGCGCCCAGCGCTCGATTTCGCTAGGTTTGATCTTATGAAACGTTGGATTAAGTTCATTGATGCCAATACGGCCATCCTTGTTTTTGTCGATGGGTTTGAAATCCGCGGTCACCACGAGTACGACACTCCCGACGACAAGAAGAAGAATTAGAATGTACTTGATGGTGGGGTTGCGGCCAAACCATTTCGTGAGATTATTAAGGTATGAATCCGCCATATTTTAGACTATATTAGTGCTGACAATACGGCTTCCAAAACAAAATATTAGTGTCGTCGGCGACCACCGCTATAGGCGAGCAACCCAACCACACCTGTTAAGAAAGTCAAGATTCCTGCAGTAACACCGAATCCGCCCATCATTCTCTTCTTGGTTGACGCTACCTGTTCCTTAACTGTACTTCCTGTACCAATGAGCTTCTCAATTTTGAATATGGTTAAACCAAACAGAGACCAGAAGACAACAGTGAGTATAAATAGCACTAGTGCCACTGTGAGCAGTTTTCCATCCATTGTCGACAACTAGTGTGATGACTGCAAACTATATATTGGTCATATAGTTCGTCTCGCATAAATCTGAGGTCGCACTTCAAGTAATATATTATATGCGCCTTGAAGTAGTTGGGATGGAGATTCCCGTATGCAACACGATATTTCTTCAAGGTGTATTTTTCAGCCAAATTCGAACGCTTGAGGAGCGAATGATCGAAGAGAACATCGCACAACAAGACGAATCCGCTGGGGAACCTGTTGCTGCTCGAATCACGGACATTCGCATAAGTCGCTTCCGCAACAAGAAGCAATGGGCGGAGGCATATAAGGATTATACTTTGAAGGGTTGGTACTGTGGACTTAGTTTCAAGGGGCTTCCGTGCTTCATCCCGCGACAGATCCGCAACACAACTCGTGGGAAAGAGTACGATACCCTGGGGCTATTTTGTGGGTTCGCGTGCGCTTTCACATTCTTGAAATCACAGGCAGAGTTCGTCAAGGATAAGACGTCCTTCGACAAGCTCATAATGTTGAAGATGCTGTTCACGCAGTTCTACAACAAACGCATCACCGAGTTCAAAGAGGCACCATACATTTACGATCTGTCATTGTACGGCGGTCACATCGATATTGTCGAGTACAGGAACGCACTCCGAGTGATCAACACAGCGATGATCGCAGAAGGGATTTCGTGCATTGTAGGAAGTACAGTGATAGTAGAGTAGTACAGTGGATTGCAGGTAGTACAGTGGATTGCAGGTAGTACAGTGGATTCTAGGTAGTACAGTGGATTGCGAGTGTCCCATACTCATGCATACGCGACGCCCTCATCGCTTACTTCAAGAGATGACCCACAAAACATTTTTTTAAAAACCAAAACATGTTGAGCAAACCATTTCCTGTTTAGCACATCAAATACAGCACACATAGTAGCTACGGCATCTTGAGCTGCCACTTCAGCTTGCCGTTCTCGGTCTTGAGCTTGTCGTTCTCTCTCTTGAGATTGTCGACCTCGGCCTGCAGAGCGCGTTTCTGCAAGTCCACTACCTGGAGACGCAATTGAGAGATCTCCTCGACCTTCACGAGATTGTCCCGGTACATCTCCTCAACACCCACGAGCTTCTCTTGGGCGCTTGCAAGCTTCTCGGTCAGCACCGCCACTTCGCGTTCCTTGTTCAATATCAACATCTCGTAACTAGTTGATATGATGAGTGACTGGCCGAGAAAGCGGTCAGAAATCGTCTGCATGATCGTGCGCACGACGTCAAGCTCACTGGCATCAAGCGAGATCTCCTCAAGCTTGTTGTTTAGCCTGAAGCGTGAGTGCTCCATGAGCGACTTCTTGAGTGTCGTCTCTGCTTCGTAAAGCTTATCGGCGGGTAACAAGACGAGGTGTTCGAGCTGGATCCCGTCTCCGTAGTCGCGCACGTGCTCAAGGAAACGCTCTCTGAAGTGTTCAGCCTTCCCGAACGTGTACACCTTCGCGTCGCCGTCGCGCTTGGGCGTCTCCAGTAGATAGATGCACATGATCTGGTGAGTTATCTTCGACATGATCTTCCACGTCACCTTGTCAGTCTTGGACAGCGAGGTCAGGAAATCCTCCTTCTGCTCTTCAGTGCCGTAAGCTACCGCAAACACGGCCTTCTCCACCCACTCGCGAAACTTGTGCGCGACTGCCGATGAGCGCGTCACGTGGATCGCGTGGATCAATCCACTGAATGTCAGGTACAAGACCCGACGCGGTCCTTGTCGCGAGGTGTCACTAGCGCTGTCTTGTGAAATGTCGAGAGTCTCGACATTTTGCGTTGCAGAATGAGGGTCGGCAGTTGCAGGTTGAGGGTCGTGGACTGCGAACCAAACATAGTCGCAGCCTTCCTTGAACGACGAGCGCGGGTCGAGCACGTTCTTGACGAAGGTCTTGACCTTAAACACGACACCCACGTCCTTGGCCTTGAAGTAGATGCCAACCCTAGTGCGCTCGCCGCGCATCTCGACGCGGTAGATTAGATCCGTCTCGGGGTCGACAAAGAAGAGCAGATCCTCATCCGTAATGACCTTGGGCGCTCGCGGCAGGGAGCATGCATCAGCATCTGCGATAAGACTAGCTATCGCGCTCTTCTCCGCCAGGCGGTAGTCGCCCTTGGTAGCGTACTTGGGCTTTGACTTGAAAGCGCAATCCTGAACATCGGTCTGCTTGACGAAGAATACCTCACGTCCGACACCCAATGCCGCCGGGGAGCGCAATTTGTTTTTGTCAAAGTACATCTTGTACTTGATGTATAGCTTCTCGAGAATGACGTATGACACACCGCCGAGCTCGACTTCATACGCGTCGTCGTCGCGGGCGCGCTTGTTGCCTTCCAGCGGCGGGCTCGCCATCGTGTTCGGCTCTGCGATCTTCAAGCGGATCTTCAAAAGCCATTGACCATCACCTTTGCGAGCAGCAATTCTGTCACTAATTCGCGGTGTTACTAGTGTCTGATTGCCCGTCCCAGATGACGCGTACAGTAGTACTGAAATGAGCAGCTGGTTACCAACATAACCAATGACCTCAACTACTTACATCTCCATTGATGTTGCTGTGAGAAGTCTTGCGATTGGCGTGTATCGTATGAAACCCTTCGCCGATATTGGTGATTACAAAGACGAAAACGCAATAGCAATGAATGAGAAGCTAGATTCCATTGTCGTACCAATCTTAATGAGGGTGATCGACATCAACAAAGGAGAGAAAACAAAAGATACATCGATTGTGGAGAAGGCCGTTGCTCCGAAATCAGTTCTTCAGATGATCGACGATGAGATTGATGAGGATATCAAGAGCGACAATGTGGTCGTCTTGGTTGAGTACCAGCTTCCATCGAACCACGGAGCGAATGCTATATTTAATATGCTCGTCATGCACTATGCTAGCGAGTACCGGATACATGTCATGAAACCTTCATGGAAGAATACCGTGTCTCTCCACCCGTCATTGACGCATTCCGCCTTCTTGGGATATTGCTCCTCGAACTACGTGGCCAACAAATCGCATACGAAGTACAACATGCTTTACTTCCTTGCGATGATCGATCGTATGGATATGATTAAAGGCATAGCAAAGAAGAATCTAGACGACATTGCAGATACCCTCATGCAAGGGTTCGCATATCACAAAAAAACAAACTAGTTGCATTCTTTTATTTTACTCTTCACTCCGTGTGAAGATGCGCGTCTGCGAGGCTTGGCCAGTACGAGCGTTGATGGTTGTCACTGGTACCTCCAAAGCGTTGGCCGGAACTCCGTCATCATCAAACTTGAGTTCTTCGCCTGTGCTCGCATCCACGACAACATCGCGTGAGACCTTAACTTTGTCTCCCGAGATATTTTCCACCTTGGCGTTGTACTTGCCTTCCAATTCGGAAGGGCTAAGCTTGCGGTACTCATCAAACCCGGGCGAGTCCTTACCGAATACCTTCTCTGCCTTGACCTTCTTACTCTTGATGCGCTTCTTCATGAGCTCTTCGCCAAGCGCCGCATCCTTTTCTTGCTGATCAAGCATCGACTTGATGATAGAATTATGCTTGTTGTAGTAATCAACACGTTCGCGGTTCTCCTTGAACGGCCCCATAAGGGTCCATCGGTTGAGTGGGAACGAGACAATGTCGTACTTGGACGAGGAGCCGTACTTATGAATGAATGCATCGACTTCCTCTTTGGTATCCTTCACGTCATAGATAATCATCGCATGTTCAAGGTCAGGCTTTACGTTGTAAATGTTGTGGGTAGCCTCGCGCATCTTATCATAGTTGACTTCGAAGTAGGTATTGAATCGGCAATGCGTATCGTTTGGTGGGATATTGTCGTACACAGTTCCCTTCAAGTGTTCAACATTATTGCGCTCGGGGTCGTCGGGCACTGCATCGCTGCCTTCCTCAACGTGCTTCTCGGCGTCAAACTTGAACAGCCACTCGAGAAACCGATTGACCACACGGCGTTCGCCGTCAGACTGCGTCTGAACAGCCGCGTGTACGGCTTCGTCGTACTTGGCGCTGTTGAACACCCTCTCCTTGCCGATAAGACGGTCGTACTCTTCATTGGCTTGTTGCGAAACTTCCATCATTTGCTCATCCGTGAGAGCGAGTTCCATTTTTGGATAGGTCGTGGCCTCTCCTTTTGGCGCAACCTTTTGGTACATCTCGATAAGAAACTTGTTGTACAGTTGCTTGGTGTTGAAGTTCTCAGGAAGTGAGCCCACTTGGCGCTGTTCGTAGAAGTCGGCCTTATCGACCGGCGTAGTAAGAGCGTCATCGGCGGTGAATTCATCCTTCATTTGGAAAAGAAAGCTGACCATTGTCGTGACGATGAGCTTCTTGAGATACCTCTCTCGGAGGTTGCTCACCGAGCCGAGTACAATCTTGTTCGTAGACGCCGTTCCTAGCGCCTTGAAAGGTTGTGACTCCTTGAAGAGTGCATCGATCTGTTCTTCCGTCAGGGACGCGAGTTTTTCGTTGATGTCCTCTCCGGACTGGATTTCCTCAAGCAGCGAATTAAACAGTTCCGTACTCATAGCTAATCGGTGTGTTTCCGAAAGAGTAGCGAGCTTTGTATATTCGAGCTTTGTATGTATCGAATATACTACGGTTTACAGAGAGAATGTCATCCAAACACCTACTCGTCGTTGCGACAACTTCGTGGATATGATCACAGCCAATACCTCGTTTGAGCATGTCATCCACAATATCCAAGAACGCGATCGCATTATCCACGAAACTAACAAAATGGCAAACGCGCTGTTGAGCTATTTCGACCCCACGCAAGGTAGCAATATCTCGATTTCCCAGCATTCACTCACTACGATTTACAGTCGCATCCAAAGTCTGTACGATAGCTACAATCAAACGATCGAGCGCTTCAACCTCGGCATTATCTCTTTCGTATCCGATTACAACTCCATCATAGATGAGCACTCGGACCAGTTTCATTCAAAGTATTTGCACACCTTCTCGTCTCACAGCGGCCACTACAATCCGATTCTTCCCGAGTTGGATGATACTTGTATGTTCGACATCACTGAACTTGTCAATATCTTCAAAGAGCACTGCTATAAGTTCACGTATTTCAAGGTTCACACCAATTTGTCGCATCTTCGCCGTGCGCGCGAGCGAACCTGGATAATTTACCAAAAGCTAGCGAATTATATCGCCTCAGAGCGTGTGTACGATTGCTCCGACTTATTGATGTATGAGTTTGATACCATTACAGCCAGTTTCTCACGCTTCATCGAGACCGCAAAAGCAAGTAAAACCAAACGACCAAGAAAGTCAAACGACAGTGATGATGTGTCCCTGTGGGTTGATTGCGCCGACCTCATCAATAAGATGAAGTTCTCGATTAAGAAGTTCAACAACATCAAACTAGATGTTAAACCATCTGAGGAGATATTGGACTATTGCGAGTGCGGAAATCTGATGCAAGTTATGGCTGGCTCGAGTGAGATGGTGTGTAATCACTGTGGATACTTGTACGAGCTAAAGGGGACTGTGTTCGACGACAATCAATTCTATAGTCAGGAAGGAACGAGATACAAGCATGCCGGCTATGAGCCAAGCAAGCATTGTAAGGCTTGGCTCGAACGGATCCAAGCGCGCGAGACAAACACCATCACAGAATCGCAACTGAAAACCATCAATATGTGTATTCGTCGCGACGGCATCACAAACAAGAAGCGATTATCGATCGAGCACCTTCGACGCTATTTGAAGGACACAGATCTTACCGAGTTGAATGAGCATGTAGCGCTGATCAAGCGCTTAATCACGGGTATTACGCCTCCGCAACTTACGTATGCAGAAACGCAAGACATTACAAACTCGTTCTCCAAAGCTGTTAAGGCGTACAACATCATTCGCCCTCGAAACAAATCAAATATGCTTTTCTACCCGTTCCTCTTGTGGAAACTCATCGATATGCACGTGTCGGACCACTCCAAGCGCAAGAGCTTGCTCTCATTTATTCATCTCCAAGGCACTCAGACGTTAATCCAAAACGATCAGATTTGGCTTCAAATCTGCGGGATCACTCCAAATTTTCATTATCGCCCGACGGATCGGTACGAATACTTGGATTAACTTGCGATCTCTGTATCGCGTTTGGACACAACGCGCAAGTCTCTGTAAATGAAATCTCAGCGAGCGCATTCTCTACGAACGCATTTGCGACGATCGCGAAATCTCCCTCAACTTTTTTTCAAGAAAATGAAATCTCAGACAAGCCATGGACGCGCAACTCCACGAAGCACTGACGCGCAACTCCACGAAGCACTGACGCGTGCCGCGGTCGCCGAAGCCATTACCGCATAGCTACGCGCGCCGCAGCAGAACGAGCGACTCCAGCAGCAGATCGATAACGCTCGTGCAGAGGTACGCGAAGAGCGGGTGCGCGATTCCTGCGAGAACAAATCCAGAAGAGTGGTCTACTCTTCGGCGTGATACGACACAACGCGTTAGTCGCGACCTTTTTTTTACTTTAATATATGACAGCATCACCGATAACATGTTGCAATCGATTCTTCAAAATGGCTATGCCATCTTACTTGCAAACACATCGGACATTGATAAGTACTTGCTGGCTAAAGATAAGTTGTTGGATCGTCTCACGGAAATCAAGGATACCAAAACTGCTGCTCGTGACGATGCAATTGCGAGTCGCTGGTCTCAGATTGAGAAAATCAATCTGTATGTAGCAAAGCTCATGGTCGAGGGATCAAGCATCAGCGAGATAGAAAAGTATACCATGTTCAAAAGCCAACTGGAAGTGCAAATCGTTCGACTGAATGACCAGAACATCTTTCCAACGTACGACGATGTCCGTCACACGCACGCGTTCTTCGTGAACACAACGTTCCGACCCCTCGTGGCAGTAGCCTATGGGTACTCCACCGTAAGTACGACACCGCTTCCTCTATTTGGTTCATCGACTCGTCTAAGTATTCCTATCTACGGCGACTTTATCACGGATCAAGCGATCCATTTGGTCATCTCGCCGTTGACAGCGAGTCATGAGGACAACCGTGTCCGCTGGTTTGACTTTATTGGACACCGCATTATCAAAGAAGTGCGTTTGGTTATGGATGGGGTGGTGCTCGACCGTTACGGTAGCGAGGAAATGGAGATGTACTATCGGTTCCACGTGAGTGAGAACCAGCGGGTTGGTTGGATGCGATGCGTGGGTCAAGAAACACCGCGACGAGCCGTCTTCACCCAAGATCCGGAGAATCAATCTGCGCGCGAGTATAAGCTAATCTACGATGGTTTCCAGACTCCAAAGCAATCGCATGATGCTCTTGAAATGTATATCCCATTGTTGTTTTGGTATAATCTCGACCCTGGCTTTGAAATATCGAACTGGAATATGACATACGAGAAGTTTTGGATTGAGATCGACTTCAACTCTCTTGAGGATTGTATGACGGTGCTTGACTATGCCGGGGATGGAGGTGAATTTGACGAACCGACGATTACTGCATGTGATCTCGTGACCGATCATGTGTATACCATGCCTGAAGTCGCCGAACTCTTTAAGCGCCGTACTCAGTTTAGCATCGTCCGCATCCACAAGCGTGTCGATCGCATTCTCAACAATGCATTCGACATGGTTAACATTGGTGACATCAAGTTAGCGGTCGAGAGTCTTTATGTGCGATTCCGTCCGGTCTCAAATGAAGACGACGAGAACAGAGCAGAGATATGGCGAGTCAATGATGTGAGTACATACAATGAGATTAAATACGCGTCGATCGTCTCCATTGGCGGGACCACGTCACTCGCCTACACGCCAGCCTACTATTACCACTCCGCGCCTGTTATGGATACAATTGCGCTGATTTCAAACGGCACTACCATCTACGATGCATCCCCTGGTCTGTTTTATAACTCCTACATCCCTCTACGGTTTGGCGGTGAACGCGTCATGACGCCGCCGGATGAGGGAGCATACCTGATGACCTTTAGCATGTTCCCCGGACAGGCGCAGCCTAGCGGATACCTCAACTTCAGTCAGTCAAGAGATCAGTACATCAACTATGAAAGCTCGTATATCGATGTTGATAACCCTGTGACGATGTCTGTTTGTGCAACATGTATCAACTTCTTGATTATGACTGATGGGAGCATGTCGATGCGCTACGCTACATAAGCGAAGGGTATAAAGATATAAAATACAAGAATGCTCCCATCATCAAAAATGGCAAACGTAAAGATGAATATGCTCCAGACGCAAGTAGCTATGTTGACAGCTTTAGTCACGACTCTGCAAACCCAAACAAACACACTGGAGGCGAAATTAAACAAGTTAGCCCCAACTGTATCGAAGGCAGTCTCGGAGCCGACTACAGATGATCTTTACGGGTATAAATGTAAACCCGATGGATACGACAGTGACGAAGAGCCACTAGCATCGAGCTCGTCCAAGGTCAAGCCTAGGATTCCTAGATCCGATTTTGTGTGGGTAGATGAAGATGAAGACTCAGGCTACGACAGCGACGATTAGTCTTTTGCTCTTTTTAAAATACGGTGGATGATCGAGCGCAACAAAATTCTTTTTCTCGCAAATCTTGATCGAGAGTGTCCTCATTACGCCGCGGGTCTCGCTTTGTGGTTCAACTTCTCATTCCGCTTGAGGCGGCGAATCTCATCGTCTTGAGCTTGGATGCGGCGCATTAGTTCGTCAAGCTGCGCGGCATGCTCCAGCTGCGTCACTCGCTGGCGCAACTGCGTCGTTTCCTGGTCGTGGGTCAGCGCCACGGTCAGCGACGCAACATTCTTCTCGAGTGAAACCACTCTCTCTCTCTCTTGCGCGACAGCTCGTGAGAGCTTACTTTCGGCTTGCGCGACAGCTCGTGACACCTTCAAGATACTCCCTTGATTGGTTTTGTATCGTCTACGTCCCATTTTTTTACATGAGAATATGTGGATAATGGAGAGTAAATCGTCTGAGAGTTCTTGGTCAAGGCTGGGTTGGTGTGTTTCTTGATCGAGAACCACGATACTTGC
>JAADVC010000676.1:0-17219 GCA_023334575.1 Pythium volutum
AAGGGGGGGGAGAGAGAGAGAGAGAGGCGGGGCCGCAGCGACTACTGCCGCGTCCGTCGACTCGCGGCCGGGGAAATGAAGGATGGTCGTGCAGTCGAACGCACGGGCCACGTCACATCGAAAAGGTCGCCGCTAAATCACTCGTGCGACCTTCGCGCAACCTCACTGAATGTGAAGCCACCAAGGACTCATCCAGAAAGAATCATACTCTGTGATTTAATGTATTGGATTTTGGAGAAAATACCAGCACTCTTTGTCCATTTTTTGGCGCGAAAGAACCCGAAATCAGAATCAAACGGCAACTTTTTTGGACCAAAAGCGACATGGAACAGTTTGTGGTGCGCGGCGACGCAGCGCGCGAGTGCGTGGCGCAGGAGGCCTCCGTGGCGGCGAGCGGCAGGCAGCGCATGCGACAGACGCGTATTCTCGATGGCTCGAAAGTGGTGCGACGTGTGTGTTTGAGGGGGGAGAGAAGATGAATAGCTGACGGTGATACATGGCGATAGGTCGTGGAAGAGCAAGTGCAGCATCTGAAAGACGAGCTGGACGACGCCAAGACGACAGGGAATATGCTGGGCATACTAGAGATGCTGGAGGGACTCTTCATCTCACTCGAGATGATGGAGAAGACGCGCATTGGGATTTCGCTGTCGCGCCTCGAACGACGCGCAGAGTCAGGTAATGCTTTTTATTGTTCCCGATGATGAGGTGCCCAAGTTCTCACTCGCGTTCCCATCATAGACGAAGTCAAATTAAAATCCCGACAGCTCTTGAAGATCTGGAAAGCGCGAGCGAAAAAGGCCATGCGCCGGCGGAATCGACGCGTCAAGACCTATGGAAGAACGGCAGCCGAATGAACCCAACCTAAAATATGTGAAGTGTCTTTACCCACTATTGCTGGCCGAGATAGCATGGCGTACGTCATCACACTAACGAATCTTTGACCCATCGGAAGAAGATCACGACGTCGGATCGGACGAGGTATCCCAAGAACCAGAAATACGCGAAGCCGACGAGGCCCACGAGAGCGATGGTGAAGATGCTGAGATCCATGCCGCTCAAGTTGACGACCACCAAGTAGAGGTTAATGACGCACACGACGGCGCCCAAGAGCCAGCCGACAATGATCGATCGCTTACTGTTGGCAAACTCGCCCATGATCCGCTTCGAGCTCGTGAAGACCAGTACGGGCAACAGGGCAAACGGCAGCTGGATCGACTGCAGCACGTTCAGGAATTCGTCCATGCGATCACTGTCTTGTGGGTGTTGCTCGCTCAAGATGGCGACCGTCATTGCCGGCACAAGCGCGACACAGCGCGTGAGCGCGACCCGCTTCCACGGTGACAGTCGCAAGTTAAGGAAACCTTCCATGACAAACTGACCAGCGTACGTGCCCGTCATCGTCGAACTCTGCCCTGCTGCCAGCAGACCAATCGCCCAAATGATCTCCGCGTAGCCACCAAGCATATCGCTGAGCGCATCACCCGCCTGGGACAGACCGATGCCTTGACACATACCAGTCTGGCCGTTGGAGAGTGTGCACGTCCCGAACGTTGGTCCATCCGCATTTCCGCCTGGCACACAAGCACTATTCACGCCAGAGGCTTCAAACGACGCTGTGCAATCCGGCGAGAAGAATCCCTTGGCAAACACCGCGAGCACAGCAAGGTTGATGAGGAACGACACGAACAACGCACCGCCCGACTCGATCGCAAAGTACTTGTTGGCCTCTTTCACCTTGCGGAGGTTGTTGTGGTCCACCTTGCGCGTTTGCACAAGCGCCGAATGCAAGAAGATATTGTGTGGCATGATCACGGCGCCCAAGATGCCCACGGCTTGGGTCACAGCGTATGGCTGCACCTCCGGAATGAAGCCCACGGCGACGTCACGTGCAGCGATCCCGCCGCGCACAAAGTTGGCGACGAAGCACACGAGCATCACGCCAATCAACGTGACAAAGAACGCTTCAAGCTTGCGGATACCGTAGCGGTGCAGCAACAAGAACGTAAACGTGTCGAGTCCAGTGATCTACAATCGACAAAATACGACCACGTCAGCGCAATGGTGTCCAAATCACAGCAGATGCGTATGGGCGTACCAGGCATCCAAGCCAGAGCGGGAATTTGAACAAGATCTGGAACGCGATAGCCGACCCGAGCACCTCTTGGATGTCGCTGCCCACGATCGCGATCTCGGTCATGACCCACAACACAAGCGACGCCCAGCGCGGATACACCTTCGTACACATTTCCGCGAGGTTGCGTCCCGTGACGACGCCCAGACGCGCGGCAAGCACTTGCAGATAGAAGCCCATGACCGTGGAGGCGAAAAGCACCCAGATGAGCTGGTAACCGGCGTATGCACCGGCCTGAAGATCGCTTTCCAAGTTGCCGGGATCGACATACGCAATGCTCATGAGCCAGCCCGGACCAGCATACGCCCACAACGTTCTCCAGCTGAGACACACCATCATGTCCCCGTTAGAGACCAGTCAGTTCAGCATGATACGAGTGCACCCACCTGAACCACTGAGTCGAAGGCGACTCGTCCGGCGCCTGCACTTCGCCAATGGAGAGCGTCTCGAGCTTCTCCACCGAGTCGTAGCCTCTGCTTTCGTCCGTCACGCCCTCGAGTAGCAGATCGTACTCTGTTGCCTTGGTTGCATCGGCCGGTTGCGTGCTCCCATTGGCCACATGCGCGGCAGAAGGCGCCTGCGACGTCGCTGAGCTTGTCATTTTTGGTGGTTGGGAGGCGGGTGCGCGTGGCGCGGCGGATTGCGGAGTGGGCACTCGCTCATTCGCGTCGCTGTCTGTGGACCCCCCGCCGCCAACGCTGGATCCGCCGTCAGCGCTGGACCCTTCATGGCGGTTGGCAAGATCGCGTTGACTGGCAACAGCTTCCATCGAAGCTGTGGACGTCGAAGTCGAAGTCGAACGGCGATGGGCAAAGGCTCAGATTCGGGCACGCGCTCTTGTCTGCAGACGATGTTTCGTCGTACTGTCGGCTTCAACTGCCCAACCACCACGCCAACGTTGCGCAAATGTTGCTGGGATGCGAATCTCATGAGATTCGTCAATGGACTGAAGGTTGCGCGAAGGTAACGCGCTATGTGAGACTCATTCGAAGAGACGTCCATCCATTTTTGACCCCCCACCTCACATGTACGCTGGCGTGGACAAGTACGGCGGCGCGCTCGCGGGCGAAGGCCAGCCGCGCGACGGTGGCAATGGCCCCAGTGGACCCAGCGGACCCACGGGACTATCGCTGGAAGAGGCCATTGAGACGGCCGCCGCCGAGGAGACCGTGGTTGTGGACGTGCCGTACGAGTACTATGAGGACGACGCCGATCCGTCGACGCGCGTGACGGGCACGTCGCAGGTGCTGCTCGCTGCGCAGCTCAACCCAAATGGCGGTGGCCTCATGTGGCTCCAGCAGGACGACGCTAGTGACACGTACAAGAACGTCGTCGCGATGTCCCAAATGACCTCGATGCTGCGCGACACGGACCGCAACCGCTGCTACGAGCGCGGCATCCAGCGCGCCATTGAGCTCTTCAAGCGCACGCACGACGGCCGCGCGCCCATCGTGCTGGACATTGGTACGGGCACGGGACTGCTCTCGATGTTTGCGGCGCGCCACGGTGCCGAACACGTGTACGCGTGCGAGATGTTCCAGCCCATGGCCGAGATCGCGCAGCGCGTGACGGCCGCGAATCTTCCCGACAAGATCACAGTGCTGGCGATACGCTCGACCGACCTCACAGTCACATCGGGCGATACGAAAGGTGACTTGCCGCGGCGCGCCGACATGCTCGTGTCGGAGCTCTTTGACTCGATTTTGCTGGGCGAGGCCGTGATCCCGACGATCCGCCACGCGATGGCCCGTTTGCTCGTGCCCAACGCCGTGGTCGTGCCCGAGCGCGCGACCGTGTACGCGCACGTTGTCGACTGCGAGGCCATGTACCGCATGAGCAGCTTCACGGACTTTTACCTGAATCAGGAAAAGCAGATCCGACTGGCGCGAAACGACGCCGCGTGGAGATGCACCGGCGGCCAGCCAGCACTCCCATTGCACATGGACGCATTCCAGAACGAGACTGTGGAACTGACTGCGTCGACGCCCGTGCTCTCGTTCGACTTTACGACGCTGCCCGCTGGTGTGGATCCGCTTGGTGTCCAGTCCGAGCAGACGACGGTATCCGTCGTGCAATCCGGACACACGCACGCCGTGCTCATGTGGTGGGACGTGAGCTTTGACGCCGACAACACCATTGTGTACTCGACCAAGCCGCGCGCGCAGAACTGGCAAGACCACTGGGTGCAGGTCGTGTTCCCGCTCGCCAACGCACAAGCGGTCGTGGCAACCGACACACTCACACTGCACGCGCACCACGACGACCTGCGGATCTGGTTTGATGTCGAAAAGACTACAGCCAGTAGTATGGACAAGTCGTCGTCGACGCTGCCGCAGAAGCGCCGCGTCGATGGGGCGACTGCATCCGCATCCAGCAGCGCGGCCGAGAAGGCGCCGTGTGCATGCGGCCTGCACTTGCTCTGCAATGCGGAACGTGTCTCCATGCTCACGGACTCGCCACGCACCCAGGCGTTTGACCGCGCGATCGCCAAGGTCATCGCCACACTGACCACGCAACGGCCATGCGCCGCGACGGACCTCGCGTGCTTGGATGCAAGTGACGGCTCGCTGTGTGCGCTGCTCGCAGCGGCTCACGGCGTGAAGAACGTGACGTCGATCGAGTCCAAGGACGTCTCGGCGCGCATCTTCCAGCAGATTTGCGACGGCAACGTGCCTGACGCCGTCGAGGTCATGTGCTGCGGCTGCAAGGGGCTGCTGCCCGAACACCTCAAGGGCGAGAAGCCAGCGGATCTGCTCGTCGGGGAAGTCTTTTACTACTCGATGCAGAACCTGCCGCTGTGGCAGGCGCTCAACTTTTGGCTGCGACGCACGGCGCTCACGCCCTCGCTCGCCCCCGGTGCCGTCGTGCTGCCCGCGCGGGCTCGCGTCTTGGCGTTGCCCGTCGTGTTTGAGCACTTGCACGAGTGTTTTGGCGCGGTCGGTGGTGACGTCGCGGGGTTTGACCACTCGTACTTTGACCAGTTCCAGAGCGGCTACTACTCGCGCAATTTCCCGTTCCCGGCGTACATGTACCCGTACACGGCTGTCGTCAACGAACCCATTGAGCTCGCGTCGTGGAACTATATGGACGAAGCGCACAGCCTGTCGAGTGAAACGTCGGAGGGATTACCGACACACAGCGCAGCTCCCAATGCGGTGATCGTCTGGGTCGAGTACTTACTGGACGCCGGCGGCGAGCACGTCGCGACCACGGGCCCGGCCGTGCGGTACGCCAAGCAGCTCATCCGCTTCTTGGCACCCGCGGTGGAAAGTGAACCTGCGACGACACGTCAACTCCACGCGCAGTTTGCATTCAATGCGATGGACGGAGACGTCTCGCTGAGCTTTGAACTCGCGTGAAAAGTAGAAGGGGACATAAGAGCATAGAACCACACGGATACCGTCGCATTCCTTTTCTTCTGTTTTGTATGGGGGAGGTTTCTACGTTTTCAAAGTCCGACTCACCGCCCAGCCACGCGTCCTCACGAGCGTCGCATGCGACGCAGCAGCGCCTCGGGCAGTTCCCGCGTTCGCTCCGAGCCGTTTTCCGCTTGCTTTTTCGCACGCAGTGCCGCCAGCGCGCGTGTGAGCGCATGCGCCAACTGCTCTTCTGTCTCCTTTGTCCACGGCTTGCTGGGCGGATGCGTCTCGACGAGATGGAGCAGCTCTGGATTCTCTTCTCGCAGCAGCGCCAGCGCCTCCCCAACAATCTCGTCCATGGACGTGTGCGGCGGCAGCAGCATCAACTGCATGACCGCGAGAAAGTACACGCCGAGTTCCTTTTCCAATGGCGCGCGTGCCGTGAGCGGCGGCTGCGTGAAAAACTGGCGCACGAGTAACTGGAACTCGAGCACGTCGGCGTCATCGGGCTCGATCTCGAGGCCGAGCTTTTGCGACACGTCGATATTCTCTTTGGTTTGCGACGCCGCGTTGATGCGCGCGCGCACGGCGTTCATGTGTGTCCACATGGCGACCGACTGGAACGGCGGCCCGCGCACGGATGCGCCCGGCTGCAGCACGTCGATCGGCGGGTACACGCGGCTCCGCGCCAAGTGGCCTTCGAGCACGACGGCGTCGTCGACAATCGATCGAAGACGCGCCATAAACTCCGAGACCTCGCCCGTGGCGGCGTCGGGCGTGTCGGCGATCGCGATTGACGTGAGCGACTGCGGCGTCGGCTTGACGAACGGTGCCGACCGCTCCAGCAGCACCGTGTGCGCGCTGAGACTGAGCTGCGAGACCTTGGGTAGCTTCATGGTCTGCACGAGCGTCTCGACGATCGTCGTGTGCGTGGCCAGGTCGTCGTAGACCACGACGCTGTGGCGGGACTTGCTCTCGCGCATGAAATATTCGGCAATCGCGCAGCCCGTGAACGGCGCGAGGTACTGCATGATGAGCGAGTCGCGCTCGTCGGCCGAGACGACCGTCGTGTGGGCCATGGCGCCACTCGCCTCTAAAAACTGCACAATCTGCTGCACGCGCGAGGCGTTCTTGCCAATCGCAACGTACACAAAGTGCGGCGGCTCGGTCCCGAGTTCCTTGGCGAGCTTCACTTGGTGCGAGATAATGTCGAGCGCGAGCCGTGTCTTGCCGCTGTTGCGGGGGCCAAAGAGTCCAAGACGGTGGCCACACGCGAGCGGCTTGAAGCAGTCGATGGCGAGAATGCCCGTGGGGAAAGGCTCCCGAAACGGCCCGCGCGTCATGAGTCCGGGCACCGTCTTGGCGCCCCAGGCGATCGACGCGCGGTCGTTCGCACTGGGCACGTCTCTGTCCGCATCCGCTGACGCGACGTACTCGAGATCAATGGGCTCGCCGAGCGGATTCACAGCGCGACCAGCCATACGCGCGAGACTCACGGGCACACGCAGCTCCCTGTCTTCGAGCCGCACTTCCATGCCGATTTGGACATTGCGGATCGCATCCAGCGAGTTGTCGGCTTCGCGGAAAAGCGCAACGTGGGCGACTTTCTTCTCCAAGAACAACACAACGCCACGGCAGACGCGGTCGGCGTCACTCGCAGGGGGCAAAACGTCTTCGTCTTCGTCTACGTCGAGCGGCGTGCGGTTGTAGACGGCGATGACCGAGCCCAGCGTCGCGTGGCGCAGCCCCGAGATGCTGGCAATGTTGTTCTTGACGTCCAGCACGACGCCCCTGACGGGCAGCGTGACACCGTCAGGTGGCGGTGGTGGCGCATGAGGTGATGACGCGTCTCCCTGTGCGACATCGGTACCGTCGTCGCCGCCCATGGCCTCGAGCATTTGCTGCATGAGCATGGCCTCGTTACCGTCGCTCTTCTTTTGCTTGGCGACCATGCGCGAGCCGTGGAGCCCTCGCGCGGCCACGGCTGGAAGCGACGTCTCTCTATGGGGCAGAAAAGCGACAGGGCGAGCGATAGCGACCTGCGTGGGGAGCTGCAGCGCGCGGCGCAACGCGCGCGTGGGCAGCCGCATTTTGGTCATATTTGCTGATCTCAACGACTCGTGTCAAATCGAGGTGAGACCCCAAAACAGCGGCCAGCAGCTCAATAGAATATGGACCAATTAGAGGCTGCATACTGGACTGCACTTTATAGCCAATGAATGGAGGAGAATAGTGTAGCCATTTTGGACGGTGTCGCCCGCGCGTGTCTGAAGCGAGATCGCGTTTATGTGGAAGCCAGCGAGCGAAGCATGTCCTATCTTTGAGCTAGCGTTCGGCACGCCCCGGCGGTGCAGCGCCGCTGGCAGAAAATGGGCGGCGTCCAGCATGACAGCGCAATGACTGGCGGCTTGGTGATCTCGCTGTTGGTGCCCGAGCGATTCTCGCACAGCGAGAGACATTAGCACGCACCCGAGACACGACGAGCACAATACAACTCGCGAACGTGCGACGCGCATCGCGGTCTGGGATCGACGTCCACAGTGCAATCTGCTGGACGATCGTTTCAAAGTCCAGCGACTGGCGGTCCGACGACATTTTTTGGAAGAGGAAAAAGACCGAAGCCGTTTAGACCGGTTAAAAGCTGTGCTCCCAGTACTCGTGGTTCTTTGTGGCCAGTAAAGACTATTCTCCGCTCGCACACGCCACGTGTCGGCCGTCACCGAGTCGACAAACGCCGAGAGGTTCCTCACGGGAAGCACCGTGGGATCCCACGTGGCGTTTTCGGACATTGTGGAGAAAAATCGAACCGCCCTCGTCAAAGTTGTATACACCCTTCGGCGCCGCGGTGTTGAAATCGTACCGCACGCGTGTCGGGTCTCGGAGTTCAATGAGCGGTAGCATCCGAAAAACCAAACGGGCCTAAGCCGCTCTGCGACTTGAGACCAGATGAACTCAAGCCCACGTGATGATTGCAGCTTGGCCGAGAAATGGCTACTCACCTTATGGAGATGGAGGCAATAACGAGTGCACGAAGGCTGTTCGTCTTGCACGGTGGGGAAATAGCCATGCGGTCTATGGCGCTCACTATTGTAGCGACGCAACCGTTGAAGATCGGTTTCTGGACATATTCGACAATCTGCTTCTGTCGATAATTGAATGATATCGACGTCAAGATCTCTCTTCCAGTTGCGCAAACGAATGCGCAACGCCGGCCATCACTCCCAAGTGGAAGTTGAGCTCCGCCATCGAAGCGACAGTGCTGTACACCTCCATGTCGTCCACCATTTCCCAATACTCCACCACAACGCCACCACCGGCATCACCATGAGCCACGCGCCCAAGTCGTACAAGATCGCACTGCTGCCAGGCGACGGCATCGGACCCGAAGTCTGCGACGAGGCCGTCAAAGTGCTCACCGCGGTCGGCGCGCTCTGTGGCCACACGTTTGCGTTTGAGCGCGCGCTCTGCGGCGGCGCCTCCTACGAGACGCACCAGTCGCACTTGCCGCAAGAGACCATTGACATTGTCGCGCGCTCGGACGCCGTGCTCTTTGGCTCGGTGGGCGGCCCGCCGGACGCGCAGGAAGACCCCAAGTGGAAGGACGCCGAAAAGAACTGTCTGCTGGGCCTGCGCAAGAACTTTGGACTCGCAGTCAACATCCGTCCGGCCAAGATCTACTCGATGCTGCCCGATCTGTCGCCGCTCAAGCCCAGTCTCATTGCGAGCGGCGTCGACATGGTCATTGTGCGCGAGCTCATCTCGGGCATTTACTTTGGCGAGCACGCGACCGACGGCGACGTCGCGACCGACGTCATGCGCTACACCGAGGCCGAGATCAAGATCCCCATGCGGTTCGCCTTTGAGACGGCCATGAGTGTACGTAGTGGTAGACCATTCGGATTTTGGATTTTGGGGTTGTTTCTGACATGTTTATCTATCTCCTATAACACAGCGCACCAAGAAACTCACGGTCGTGGACAAGGCCAATGTGCTCGACTGCTCGCGTCTGTGGCGCAAGGTCGCCAAGGAAATGCACGCCGAGTTCCCGCAGGTCGCGCTCGACTTTATGTACATTGACAATGCCGTCATGCAGCTCATCCAGAAGCCGTCGCAGTTTGATGTCATTGCCACGGGCAACATGTTTGGCGACATTTTGTCGGACGCGGCGTCGGTGCTGCCCGGCTCGCTCGGGCTCATGCCGTCGGCCAGCCTTGGTGACAAGATCCACCTCTTTGAACCCATTGGCGGCTCGGCGCCCGACATTGCCGGCAAGGGCGTCGCCAATCCGATCGCACAGATCTTGTCGGCCGCGCTCTTGCTGCGCTACTCGTTTGAGCTCGAGACCGAGGCGCAGCTCATTGAAAAGGCCGTGGAGCAGGTGCTGCAGGACGGTCTCCGCACGGGCGATCTCACGCGCGACCGTGCCAGCGCCGTCGGCACGGCTGCCATGGGCGACGCGATTGTCGCCAAGATCCAGGCACTCCACCAGTAAATGATATCAAAATTCGAAAAAACAATAATTGGGTTTCAATTCGATAACTTATTGTTCACTCAAAAACTTTGTCCATGTAGCCCGTGGCCTGGAGGATAATCCAGCCGACGCCGACGACAATGGAGAATGCGGCCGAGAAAATGCCAATGCGGAACTCGATCAGCACAGAGTTGCGCCCCAGACGGCCCGTGATCTCGCCGTACAGCGCGGCAAACACGCCCATAATGAAAATAGACGAGACGCAAAAGGACGCGAGGTACGCCGTCGACTTGGCCCAATTAGCCATGACGACAGCGGGCAACACGCCCAGAATGCCACCGGGGCCAGCAATGCCGTGGACAATGCCGACGACCAAGGCCGTGATCTATGGCATAGAAACGTTAGGAGGGATTATACCGAAAGGGAAGAGTGAAAGTCTCAACAACGTACCCGCTGGGCCATGGGGCTCGTGAACGTGACGTTCTTGCAGCACGTGGGCACGCCGTGGCTGTGCCCTAGGTGGGACGCGTGCTTGTCGTCCTCGATCTTGTCCTCGTCCTTCTCCTGGGCCGACACTGCGTCCAGCGACGCGCAGTCGTTCTTCCTAACGTCTGACGCGGCGTCGTCCCCATGGATCACATGATACGGCGTGCTGGTCGTCGGGGACGCGAGATTATTCTCATTGGATTTGGTCTCGACCACGATCTGCAGCGAAGAGCACTGCGCGGCCGACTCGCTATTGCGGACGCTGCTGCAGCCCGACACGTGGCGATCGCCCATGGGCTCTAGAGGCCGCGCCGCCGTGGTGCCGCCGCCGCCGCTCCAGGAGCTTCCACACGTGGCCGTGAACGTCTTGGACTTGTCGCGGTACTTGCGGCGGACCTGGCGCGCGGTCCAGAGCCCGAGCGCGATCATGAACGCGCCGACGACATAGTTGAGATACACGCCGACGTGGTTCAAGTCAATGGTGCGCCCCGCCGCAAAGAAGATGAGCGCCATGATCAAGAGCCCGAGCGAGTGGCCGCAGCCCCAACGTAGCCCGAGCGAAAAAGCACGCCAGGACGAACCGGTCGTCATGGCCGCGAGCGCACTCAGGTGGTCGGGCCCCGTGAGCACGTGGACGATGCCCAACAGCAGCCCCGTGCCGATGACCGTCGCGAGCGACGCGTGCGAGAGCGACGAGTCCTCGCCGCTGAGCTGCCGCGTCGTCATCGCCATCACCGATTCAATTATGGAAGGGGAGGATGGAGCTCCTCTCGTCGATCTGAATGCGTCAATCCCACGAACACCGCGTACTTAGTTGACGGATTGCGTACTTAGTAGATAGGATCCGTGCTTAGACGGACGAATCCGTACTTAGATGGACTCATGCGTACCTAAAGGGATCAAGATCCCTGCTTTTCTGAAGGGTCTCACCGGACTGTGGACCAATGAGCGTGCGCCACCGCACATGACGGAGATCCAGAAAGTCCGTGCTGCATGCATGATCAGGATGGAGGGCCACGGCAGCAATAGGGACGATCCGTTGCTGCTGCTGGAGAATGCACCGCTGTGGAAAGTCCTGTGCACGGGCCTAGCGCTCGGCGTCGTCCACATTGTCACAGGTACAATAGAGTGTACAAGAGGAATCTCCCAACTGCAAGTCACGGACGTCATGGTTTCCCCCCTTCTCAGGCCCTGATCACCTAAGTGCATTGGTCGCGCTGGCGAGTGGCCAGACTTGGCAAATCTCCTTTACGCTTGGCGTAAAATGGGGCTGCGGCCACGCGCTGGGCATTGTGCTAGTCGCCGGCGTCTGCCTCGCGCTGGGCCGCGCAATCGACTTTGGCGACGCCATGCGTGAGCTGCTCAACTACCTCATTGGCATTTTCCTCGTATTGCTCGGTGCATGGACATCGTACCACGCCAACGTCGAGTACGAGCGGCAGCTCAAGCCGCCGTCCAAATGGGAAAGCGTCCAGTGCCAAGACGCAACATACGCGCTGCTCTCGGCCGACGACGATCTCAAAGTCTCGTCCATGCTCACGAGCCATTCGCCCGCTGCCGTGTCGAAAGTGCAGACCACTGCTAGTGTTGGCGTCGGACTCGTTCATGGCGTGGCTGGTCCGGGTGGCGTACTGGGCGTCCTACCGGTCGTCGCTCTGCACGGTTCGCTGGGGCGAGCGGCTCTCTATCTCACATGCTTTTGCCTGAGCTCCATATTATCCATGGGCGTGTTTTCTGCAATCTACGGCGAAGTCACGTCGCGAGGGAGTGCGCAGTCGGCGCTCACGACGTTCCGTGTTGCGACCGTATCGTCCGCCATTTCCGTCACGGTCGGACTCGTGTGGATCGTGCTTCAAGCCTGTGGACAATTAGAAAACGTATTTGGTCACCACGATTGACTCTTAAAACCTCAACAAACACTTGGGCTGTATTTAGGTATTGCTCTTCTCTTTGTTTCCTACCCAAACACTTCATCGAGTTTGCCCGTGGACACGAGAATGACCCAGAGAATGCCGACCAGGAGCGACACGCAGGACGAAAAGATGCCGACCTGGAAGAGCAGTTTGTCCGACATGCGCACGAGCCGGCCTGTGAGCTCTCCGTACGTCGCGGCAAATACGCCCATGATGAAGATCGACGCCAGACAAAACGAGAGCAGGTACGCCCACGACTTGATCCAGTCGTTGAGGATGACGGCCGGCAGCACACCGAGAATACCGCCCGTGCCGGCCAGTCCGTGCGCAATGCCGTACGCAAACGCCGTCAGACGCTGCGTGTTGGCGTTCTTAATGTCGACTTGCGGGCGATACAAGAGTCCACAGCACATGGTTTCGCGGTCAGCCGCCGCCGCAGTCGCATCCTCTGGAGTGGCTAGTAGAGGCAGCGTCTCGCCGCCGACGTGCGTGTGCGGGATCCCGCCGTGCGAGTGGTACATGGGGAACTCTCCACGGGTACCACCGGTGCTCGTCTCCAGCGACTTGGCGTCTTCTTGGAGGACGGATTTGTCAGCATGGTCATGCGGGCGGAGCTGCCAGTAGTGGTGGAAGCTCCAGCAGCCGAGCGCGATCATGAGCAGGCCCACGCAAAAGTCGCAGTACGTGCCAAAGCGGTCGACGTCAAACTGCTTGTTCACGGCCAGGAACACGGCCGTGACGACGATGAGTCCCGTCGAGTGGCCGGCGCCCCAGCGCATGCCGAGCTGGCACGACCGCCACGACGAACCGGCGCTGAGCACGATGAGCGCGCTGAGATGGTCGGGCCCCGTGATCACATGGATGACGCCCAGCAGAAGCCCCGTGGCAACGATCGTTGGCAGCGACGCGGTCGCGAGGTGCGCCGTCGCGTCAGTCGTCGACATGATTGAGTGGGGAGGGAGAGAGAGGGAGGGAGGCGTGCGGTGTCTGTGATGTGTGGCTTGCGTGCGAGCGGCGAGACGAAAATGGCGAAGTGAGCTCCACGTTTCGCAATCACCCTCGGACGTTAACCAGTGGATACGGAAAAGGGTGAGATGTTGACCAAATCATTAAAACAAGGTTGCCCAGGTAGGTTTAGATGTGTACGTAAACACCAATATCTACCTTGTTTTCAGAACGACACGCAATGATCTTTCTGCAGCACGCAGCCCCACCTGTTTGACATCCTCTCACCAGGCGAGCACTTGCATGCCGCCTCCATGTATTTAGGAATTCTGTTGCACTTTACGTTAAACAAGACTCACTACTGCAAGCTTTCTCACATACAAACCAACACACGTGAGCCACTGCGCCCGCCGTGGGCGTCAGGAGGTCTCACCTCACTCAGCCAAAGACCTGGTCCAGCGTGCCCGTGGCCACGAGGATGACCCAGAGCACGCCCACAAAGAGCGACACGCTCGCACTGAAAATGCCGACGCGATAGAGCAGCTTGTCCGAGATCTGCACGAGCCGTCCGGTGAGCTCCCCATACACAGCCGCAAACACGCCCATGATAAAGATGGACGCCACGCAGAACGAGAGCAAATACGCCGACGAGCGGCCCCAGTCGTTGAGCACGACCGCCGGGAGCACACCCAGCACGCCGCCCGTGCCGGCAAGCCCATGGGCAATGCCGTACGCGAACGCCGTCCAGTGGGCCGTGTGCGGGTTCTTAATGTCGGACGACGGCGCGTTGCAGAGCCCAAAGCAGCACTTGCGCGTCACGATGGTCTCATCAAACGACGCCTTGCGCAGCAAGTGGCCGTGCGAGTGGCCGTGGCCATGCGCGTGGCCATGCGCGTGGCCGTTGCCTTCCTCCATAATGACCTCGGGTGTGCCCGCGCGGAACGGTCCGCCGTCGGGCGACCCGCACGGACTCTGCTGGAGCCCGGCGTTGCCTCCTTGGATGCGCTGGATCTCGGCCATGGCGGCCTTCTCGTTGTACTCCTTGCGGACCTTGAGGTAGTGGCGCATGCCCCACAGTCCAAGCAGCACCATGAGAATGCCGACCACAAAGTCGCAGTACTTGCCGACCGAGTCGAGGTCAATGTGCTGGTCCACGGCGAGGAAAATGGACGTGACGACAATGAGCCCCGTCGAGTGGCCGGCGCCCCAGCGCATGCCGAGCTGGCATGACCGCCAGGACGAGCCAGCGCTGAGCACAATGAGCGCGCTGAGGTGGTCGGGTCCCGTGAGCACGTGGACAATGCCGAGCAGCAGCCCCGTGCTGATGACCGTGGCAATGTTGGCGCCCACAAGCGACTCGTCGACTTCGCCCATAGTGTCTCTTGGTTGTTCGAAGCGAGCGAGAGAAGAGGTTGACGTTGAGAAGGTGGGGAGGTCGGCACTTGAGCAGAAAAAGCAAAGTGAGCGTCTGGACACAACGCCGCGGACTACGAACTCCCGACTGGCACTGAAAACCTGCTATACATGATGCATCTATCTCATGTTCACGCCCTGGTTTAACATTTGTATAAGGGAGTGGCACTCGATTACCTTTCATAATCCATGTGGGGTTTAAAGTTGGTGGAGTATTATTTCCTGCTCGTAGCGTTGGCGATAAGTATACAAGCAGCAAAACGTTTGGAGCGAGGGGCGACTGATTCCTTCACGCATCAAATGCCCTTGTGTTCTTTCTCCCCCTTTCTTCCTTCCGCGCCTACCGGGAACACTATCCATACGCCAGCCATCCACTTGCACTGGACATTGAAGCCGTTTCTTCCATCGTTCTGCCATGTAGCACTCTGCACAAGTATGAGCATAATACAGGAGTCTTTAGCGTGGTGGAGCGACTCAGATCCGTTGATCTGTTGCACTAGAGGACTTCCATTGTGCTGCGCAACGGGAGACACGTGGTTCTCTGCATTTTCCACGCGTTCCGCAAACTGTCTGCCTTTCTAGCAGTAGCGCAACGAGCGACTTTGTGCTTGTCAGCATTTCTTTCCATGGGTTCTCAACGGTGGCCACTGTACACATTCACACACATTCACACCACACACTGTACACTACTGAGCCGAAAGAGCGGGCGTTGCCCCGAACACCCTGATGCAGCCGCCAAGGGTCGAATCGGCCACGTTTTTCTTCCTGCGTTTCACGCGCCCACGTGAGACAACAAAAGTTAATGGAAAAGAAGCGTGGCACGCGTGCGCAGTCGCAACTATTCGAATATATCTGTGCCGTCGACAGAAAAACGCACAGCGACACAAGAGAGAGAAACCCACGCATCGACGATGTTGATCCATGGGCGTTTGGGTCTCACGTGACCACTGTCCGCCATGTTGAAGTGGGAAGGTCCCATTTGGTGTGACTACACAAGATTCACCAATATGAAGTGAACCACGCTATTCATGTCTCAAAATAAGGTGAGACGAATCTTATGACGAGCAGCTCCGTCTCGCATGGGATGCGTGCGTGGCAGTGGCAACCGTCTCGTCTTGGACGAGGCGCGTTTCCGGTCGACGCGAAAAAAGACTAGAGGCGTTTTAAACTGCGGCCTGGCTGTGGTGTGGTGTGGTAGAGAATGAGCGCGCGTGGGTACGCGTCCATGGCGCTGCTGGCGCTGCAGTTTGGTCTGCAGCCCATCCTCTACAGGGAGTTTGCGGCGCGCGCCACGCACTCGAGCGTGCTCGTGATCGCCTGCGAGGCCTGCAAGCTCACGGTCGCGGCGCTCGTGCTCGTGTTCAGCGGCGCCGCGCCGCACGTATGGAAGACGTGGCGTCTGCGCGAGAGCCTCGCGGCCTCGGGGCTGCCGGCCTGCACGTACGCGGTGCAGAACGTACTCGTGCAGATTGCGTACCAACACTTGCCGCCCATCGTGTTCAACCTCGTGAACCAGACCAAGTTGCTCTGGACGGCGCTGTTCGTGTATACGCTCTTGGGCAAGCGGTTTTCCAGCCAGCAGTGCCGTACGTTTATGATCCTACTAGGAGTTCTCGTTCTGTCGAGCGCTAACTATCTACTTTTCTCGTGACGTAGTCGCGATGCTCCTGCTGCTCTCGGCGGCTGTGCTGCTCTCGCTCGCCAAGACCCCGACGACCAACACCTTGTCCTCTTCCCAACAGAAACCCATCTCGTTTGAATATGGCCTCGTGCCGGTGCTGCTGGCGTCCATTCTCTCGGGCTTTGGCGCCGCGACCACGCAGCTCACGATGCAGCAGCAGCAGCGCCACACGGCGCTCGTCACCATGGAGCTCGCCGTGTACGGCAGCGGCTTCCTCGTGGCGTCCCAGGTCTATGCACCGTGGTCAACGCCGTCGCTGCTGCTGTCGCTGACGTCGCTCGACGCATTCGCGGCGCTCTTTGAAAGCTGGGACCAGCGCACGTGGATCCCGATCCTGGCCAACGCCACGGGCGGCCTTCTGGTCGGCGCCGTCACCAAGTATGTCGGCGGCGTGCTCAAGTCGTTTGCGCTGGTCTGCGGCATCGCGTTCACGGCGTTTACCGAGGCGTTTCTCTATGGGAATGCACTCGCCAGTGAAGTGTGGATCGCCGCGGCGCTCGTCACACTGAGCATGTTCATCTACAACGCCTTTCCCTACCGAGACGAGAAGACCAAGACGGGATAAGCGATAGACAGACGTTGTGAGGGTACAAATTCATTCATTCCAATGCACTGCTGTACTAGTAGTACTTTTCCAACGCGACTGTGTGTGTTGGTGAGTGTGTGGATTTGTGTGTGAGGGTGGGGTGGTGGGGTTTGTGCATCCTGCCTACTGCTACGTTTCTTACTTTGGCCTTAAATACTAACTCCTTATTGCTACGAACGACACGTCTACTACTTTCTTCTTCTGCTGGGGTGGGGGGTGGGGGGGGGGGGG
>JAADVC010000677.1:0-17211 GCA_023334575.1 Pythium volutum
CCGTGGTGGTGACCGTGGTGGTGACCGTGGTGGTGACCGTGGTGGTGACCGTGGTGGTGACCGCGGCGGATACCACAACGACCGCCCCAAGAATCCCGTGCCCGACCAAGGACCGTACCGGGTACAACGCCGGCTGAGTGGTTTTTTTAAGCCATCTTCTTGACAATCCATAGCTAACGGACGCATGGATAGGTCTTCATGGGCAACCTCTCATTCCGCGTCAATGAGGACGACATTGTCGGCTTTTTGGGCACGCCAGAGACCGTGATCGATGTGCGCGTGCCACACGATCCAGAGACCGACCGTCCGCGCGGATTTGCGTACGTCGAGTTCCGCGACCGCGACGCGCTCGTCCAAGCGCTCACGCTCGATGGCGAGGTCAGTCAAACCGAGAGACGCCTTTCATATGGTGCGGTTACCCTCACATTTTTCTTCCCACTATTCTAGAACTTTGATGGCCGGCAAGTGCGCCTTGACGTTGCGACCGAAAAGCCCAAGAAAGGTGCATTCTTTGAGAAGCGCGGTGACCGAGGTGACCGCGGTGACCGTCCGCGCTACGATCGCCGGGGGTACGTTTTTTCAGATGAGGATGTTGAAGCAGAGACTAGTTGCTTCCAAAATCTGCGACATGGTATACTGACCATATACTTTCTTTTTAGTGACGAGCCACGCAGCGATGCTCCGCGGGAGCGTCCGCGTCTCTCGCTCCAGCCGCGCTCCGCGCCAGTGGCACCGAAAGATGGGGAAGCCCAGCGCAAGAACATTTTTGGCGAAGCCAAGCCGCGCGACGAGTCGGCGTTCTTGGAGCGCAAGAAGGCTCAGGAGGCCGAGCGCGCCAAAGCCAAGGCCGAGCGCAAGGCCAAGGCCGAGCAGGCGAAGGCTGAGCAGGCCAATGCTGACGAGGGCAAGCCGGCGGAGCAGGTCAAGAAGAACGGACCGCGCGAACCTCGTGAACCTCGTGAACCTCGTGAACCTCGTGAACCTCGTGAGCACCGTGAGCCTCGTGAACGTAAGACGAGTCATGACGGTGCGGATACGCGTCCAGCGGGTGGACGTGGTGGCGGTCGCGGCCGCGGTGAGCGCGGTGAGCGTACTGGTGGTCGTGGCCGTGGTGGTGGCCAGGCGCCGCCGTCGGAGCGTACCCCGCCGAAGAAGGACGAGGCCAAGCCCAAGGCAACGGCTGTCGAGCCCAAGCCCAAGGCGACTTCGGCGATCGAGCCCAAGATGCCAAAGGTGCGTTGACCATTCCAAATGCGTATATTCGGGACGTGTGTAGCATGGCTGACTCGACGTCGTGATGCATGTAGGCGACCAAGCTGCCGGCGCCGGTCACCACCAAGACCAAGAATGCCTTTGAGCTGCTCAACGCTGACGACTCGGACTCGGACTAGTTTTTTCATTGGACAAAACAGCTGTGGTTTTGATTGGTCTAAAATAGGGTTTCAATGTGTCCCGTATTTTGGTGTTTCTAACGAGGGACCGTATCCAACGAGAGCTGCTCCCCCTCAAAGGAAAAACGCAGGAAATCCGAAGCGAAACGAAGTAGCAAGCATGTCGCGACGATACGATGGCCGCACGACGACGTTCTCCCCAGAGGGTACGGCACAAGCATCTATCCACATGAGAAAGAGCGCTCTCTGACGAGTATTTTGATGGGTCTTTTGCTGTGATCAGGTCGTCTCTTCCAGGTGGAATACGCCATGGAAGCGATCAACAATGCTGGCTCGGCCGTCGGCATTCTTGCCAAGGACGGCGTTGTGATCGCTGGTGAGTTGCTTCAGGCGTTTGTCTCTAGCTCTGTGAAGAGGTGACTCACGCGCAGGTGGACTGTATTGGGAACAGCTGAGAAGAAGACTGTCTCGAAGCTGCTCGCGCCGAGCAAGACCAGCGAGAAGACGCTCAAGTTGGACGACCACATTCTCTGCGCCGTTGCCGGTACTCTTTTTCTTGTCGGTTGTATCCGAGGTTTAGTAGTTGTCGTCTCTGATGGATATCGCGTCTTGTGCCATCCGTGTAGGCTTGACGGCCGATGCCGACATTTTGGTCAACTACGCGCGTCTCACGGCGCAGCGCTACGAGCTTTCGTACCAGGAGAAGCAGCCGTGCGAGCAGCTCGTGCAAACCATTTGCAACTACAAGCAGGCGTACACGCAGTTTGGCGGCCAGCGTCCGTTTGGCGTGTCGTTTCTATTTGCCGGTTGGGATCGCCACCACGGGTTCCAGCTCTACCACAGTGACCCGAGCGGCAACTATGGCGGCTGGAAGGCCACGGCCATTGGCGCCAACAATCGCGCGGCCAAGAGCATGCTCAAGAGCGAGTACGAAGAGAACATGACGGTTGAAGTTGCACTCAAATTCGCTGGCAAGGTCATGAACAAGACCATGGACTCGACGTCGCTGAGCGCTGAGAAGCTCGAGTTTACGACCGTCACGCGCGACACCGAAGGCAAGATTGTCCACCGCCAGCTGTCCAACCAAGAGGTCGACGCGTTGCTCAAGGAGCTCGAGGCCGAGAAGGCGGCGGCCGGGGACATCTAAATGGGTACTTCGAAGTACATGTCTCACTCGATGAACACCAAACCAGAAGAAGACAAGGCCCTCGTGCCGGATGGGTCCCCAACAAATTTGATACTTTTGACAGTCGATCGTTCGTTCCGTTTTCATTGTGGTGTATGTGCATCTCTTCAATCTCAAAGTGCGAGCGATTATCCAGCAGTGCCATTTTGCAGTTTGTCTCCGACGGTCGCCACACCATCCGAGACGTGGTCTGATACAGAGGCCACGCCGTCCGAGACGCCGTCTGTGATACCCGCGACGCCGTCCGAGACGTGGTCCAAGCCTTTCTGGACAACGTCTTTGGCTTTCTTCTCCAGGCGACTGGAGCACGTCGAGTAGTCGATACCGCAGATCATGAACGACGCCCAAAGCGCCAAGAGCGCGAGACACAGCGCGATGATGCACCAGTACTTGACGTTTTTCCACCAATAAGTGTTCTTGAGCGTCTTGGCGGTCTTGTCATACTTCATGGCGTTTCTGTGGAGATCCTGCGTGCGCAAGACCAGGAGGTCGATCTTGTCGCCTTTTTGCATGAGCTGGTCGACGTTTTCGATCATGATCATTTTGACCTTTTCCATCTTTTGGCGGACTTGCATGAGCGGCGTTTCGACCGTAAAGTTGTCGTATTTCTTGGTCAGCGACTCGATCGTCGACGCGAACGGTGCCATGCCGTACGCGATCGCGGTCTTGGTCTGCTTGGCGTACTGCTGCAGGAAGAGCGTCTTCATCTCGGTGAGCATGGCAAACGCCACATTGGCGTGCAATTTTTCTTCGGCCATGCACATAAAGGACAGTCCACCGTCGTGGAGGAAAAAGAAATTGTACTCATTGTACGGATACACGCTCCGCTGCAGTGTGGTGGTTGCGGGCGTCGTCGTGGCGCTGCTCGCAGCGGCGTCCTGTTGCGCCAAATGCCTGAGCACTGCACGCGTGACGGTCTGAAAGTTGCCGCTCGCTCCTTTGTCTGTATACTCGCACAGCACATTCTGCTGTCTCGCGATGAGAGCGTACACCAACGACATCTTCACCAAACCGTCCTGCTGGTCGGCATCTGTGGGCATGCAGGCGGCGACGACTCGCATGAACCGCTTCAGGATTCATTCCATGTAGTTTGATTGGTTAAAATAAGCTTTGAAATATGTGATTGGTTAAAAGTGTGATAGCGATATGTTCACCTGCCAGTTGCCCAGTTTCCAGCGAGTGAACAACAGCTCGAACCATGCGACCTGTGTCGGCGGCTCCCGCGCTCTTTCTCGCATGCCTCCTCGTCAATGGTGTCGCGTCTTCGCCCAGCGAATCGATTATGAGAGCGCCATCCAGTCAGCCGACAGTGTGCAGCTCGCTCTCAGGTCCGTTCTGCCTTCACATTGGCTCGGATGCGGCGTTCAAGGCGTACATGACGCCGATCGACGAGCGTGACGGCAGCGGTGCAGCCACCACAAGAGAAACAGCGAAGGCAGGCACGCTCGTACACGCCCCAAAGAAGTGCTTTTTCCGCCACTACTCGCGTACGTGGATGGACGCTGGCGGCGAGGCGAACGACATTATGAGCCAGCGCGTAAAGAGTAGCGATGAGTGCGAACAGCTCTGCTGCGCGCACCCCAAGTGCAACTCGTACACGTTTTGGATGGGTCACACGTGCTTTCTTCGCGCTGCCGGAAACGTGCCACGGGAGGACACCAACTCGTTCAGCGCCAACAAGCTCAAGTGAATACAGTGGGTGCATGCGTGTCATCATCATGAATACAGCCAGTGACGTGGTGCATTTTCCGGAGGTGGCCGTTTAATTATTGCGTTTAGGATACACCGGTACAGGAATGATGGTCTTGAAGTTGAATCAAGGTGTTTTTTTGGGGGCGGCAAACTCGCGACGTCACAACGGAAAGGAAAGCCCGAGAGGAAGCACGACCGATGGAAATGGAGAACGAGACGGCGACACAGCCTGGTGCGCGTCGGCGCGCGCAGCACGTGCCACCGCGAAATGAGGTACGTGGCTTGGTGTTGGCGGGAGAATCAACATGTTGAATGCTGACCAGATCGCATTTTCGGTTCAGGTGATTCGGCGGATTGAAGCCTTGGCGGCGGCGTTTGTCGAGTGTCTTGCTGTGCGTTGCGAGGATGGCGTTTGTGCTGCCTGGAGGATGCGCATACAGACAGTGGATGTGAATGACCAGGCTGGAACGACTATGGATCTCGAAACGGTGCGTATCGGTTGCTTTGTACATGTGGACAAATATTTGGTGGTAATCCCTAATCGGTGTCTTTGGGTGACTACAGTTGCGCCGCGCAAGTGACGCAATGGATTACGATGAGGGGAGCGAGCGATTGATCCACAACCAGGAAACGCGTTTGATCAGCTTCGTGCGAACACGGCCATTCCTTTGCTCTCGATTTTGGCTGGCCTAATGGCACTCACACTACCGGGATGTGTTGGATGCCACAGAATCGCGGCGGAGCACGCAAGTACACCTCCGTATGGCTCATATTGCAAACCGTCCACGAGCTGCTGATCGAGCGGAAGACAGTCACGCAGGTATGGTGTGAGAAATAAACGAATACCGGACGGGCAGATCTCATTCGACTAACGTGTTACTACCACAGAGAGAACTTTACTATCTGCATCCGTTTTTCAAGAATCAAAGCGAAGCTGACGAAGCTATTATCGGTGAGCGTGTCCTCATTATCCGAGATATTCGACCCGATCAGCTTCTCACTGCTTTCTCTCATCCTAAGACGCTGGTTGTATCCTGCGCGTGCCGCGTAGCTGCCTAAACATATTTGGGGCAACAAAGGGGTGCTTTTGCGGAAGGCTGAAAGTCAAGGTGAGTTGGATCAGGTGTAGTTGCCATTTCCAAGCTGTTGGTTCACGAATATATCCAACTAGCGTGAAGGCGAGTGGGTCAGCTATGACGACGGAGATGAACATCCAATTTCTCAGCAGCTACTTCAAATCGCCCCTTCTGATCTGTGAGTACCTCTGAAAAATGCTGCGGGAGATAGCCAAACTCACTTACGTGCGGCAGGCAAAGCGACTCGATGTGCATCGTCGTCATCGAAAAAGATGGTGCGACGAGCTGAGGTTTCTTTTCGAGTGATGAGGATACTGACGGACTGTGTAGGCATCTTCAATCGACTTCGGTTGGTGGTGTATTGCAATAATATCTAGCATAATTGCCACTGACCCGTCGGTGCAGGGAGGACAAGTTCACAGCACGCATTCCATGCATTTTGGTCACTGGACGTGGGTTTCCTGACCTTGCGACCCGGTACGTGATCATCTGCGCGGAAGCGATAGAGGAGGTTCTAACCGCCATTTAGCATATTTGTGAGCACGCTCAGTCTAGAGCTCAACATCCCAGTCTACGGTCTATCCGACTGCAATCCGTTTGGGCTATCGATCATGGTGCGTCTCATCTAGATAAAATCCTTGAGATCGAATCTACTCATGCTCTTGCCAGCTCACGTATAGGATCGGCTCAGCCCGTATGCCCCTTGATACACAGCCATACAGTACGTAGGCATTCGTTACAAGTTGGTAGAGCTCGGCTCGCAACGCTAACTCTCGAAGCCATCGACATGAGGTGGATAGGCCTTCGGCCGTCCTCAATCGACCAATTGAATTTGCCACCTACAGCATTCAAAGCTCTCACACCAAAAGATGCGGCTGTGGCCTGCTCACTCCTCAAGTCTCCATTCGTTCAGGTACATATGATTCCTTTATGGTCACTGGGGGGGACTGTTTGTTCTCACATGTTGAAGCAGTCTCAGCCTTCGTACGCGGAAGAACTGAACTACTGGAAGAGCCAGCGTCTTCCCGACAAGATCGAGCTTGAGGCGCTCCATCTGCTTGGCTTTGGTTTCTTGTCCAAGTTCGTCGAAGAGAGTATCCTTCAACAACGATATATATGAATGTCTTCTTCGATATGCTCCATAGTACGTCGTCTCTATTATCACGCGAAGTACACCCCAGCCAAGTACGACTCCACAAACGGGAAGTATGCGAAACGCATCCAGAAGTAGACTGTGACGGAGAGCAAAATCGAAATCGGAAGTGCCGGCAATGCCTTGTTGTAGATGCCAAGCAAGAAAAGAGTTCCACCAAGACCCTGCAACCACACGAAGCTTGGGTGAGAATTCATGTGACGACGAGTGGCAGAATCCATGTAACGACAACGTACAATGAGAACTGTGACCAGACAACCGACCATCGCGGCAAAGTCGAACATCGCCGCACGTGACACGAGCACACTATAGAAGACAAAGTCTCCCAGACCGAGCTTAATGGTGCTTGCTTCCTCTACGGTGGTGCCAACAGATCACAGGTAAGATCGATATCCACATACCAGCGTGTGACTCCATGGCTAACGGTACCTCCTTCATCCCTGGCATACTTTTGGTAGATGTTGTGCCAGAGTTCTCGCTCGCGTCCTCGATAGCGCTCTATGATTTGATCTATCCTCGGAACCATGGCAGGATTGTACTGCTCGTAGAATCGCGTGAGCCGGCGCTTCAGGACCTCGTCGTGCTCACTGCGTGTCGACGGGGACACGGCTGCAGCTTGCGGTTCCGCATTTGCCTTTATCGGTGCAGACGAACTCACGCGGAGTTGGTCGTCAGCGTCGTACTGGTAATATTGCTCGGTTCGATTTCCACTCTCCGCCAAAGTCGAGGCAACGGGCGATCGTTGCACCACGGCATTCCTCGGAGGTGAGTACTGGGCATGCGAGCGTTTGACTTCGGCCTCGTACAATAAGCCTGAGGGATGAACATGAACAGGAAATCAGCGGTGGGTCTCTCTCCAGCTTATACGATACGGAAGTCATGAGGCTCACCTGGTAGAGGTCGCCCTTCTTGCTGTACGAGGTTGACGAGCCATTTCAGTGGTCCACACGGACTGAGCACCGCACAGAGATCGTAGAATGCCAGTACGACCACGAGCGCCCACGTGCTCCACTCGGGGAACTGGCCGAGTTGCCACGCCATGATCACAGATGTGATAACCAAGTAGATCTGCGCGAGCCACGTCGGAGTACCTTTTTGGTAAAAGACGGCAATGACACCAACGACCGCAAAGTTGTACATGCCGATCCAGAACGTGAAGGCGTCGACAATGATCGCGAGCTGCCCCATGGTGATGAGAAGAATGTTGCCACCGAGAAGCCCGAGCAGCATGGCCGACGAGAATATCATGTAGCCAATCAGCATCTACGCACACAGGGAAAACACGACTGAGTCCATGCTGAGGGGATAGCAGTAGTAGATGGGGAGCAACGCACGCGATTGAAATTGTACTTGTAGCAGGCCACGATGACAAACGTCGCGACCAGAAAAAAGCACACAATCACGAGCGCGTTGACCATTGCCTGCTCGAATTTCGTGCCGTCGGTGGCACCAGCGTCTGCGCTCGGACCGTACACGAGGTACGCACTACAGAGACAGTGGATCAGCCAGTGGATACCACACAGCAAAAACGGTCTATTCGATTTCACCTGGACAGCGCCTCGGCCATGGCGGGATCGACAATGTTGATCGACACGAAACTGCGCAAGAAAGAAAACGATGGGGTTCCGACTTATAACATCCAGCATGCCAAATTGATGAGATAGATGTACGCACCTCGCAATGAGCATCGTCGCCGTGACCGGCCAGACGATCGTCGAAAAGGAGCCGACGGCATGGAGTAGCTCCTCGTGGGTGAATGCGCCATCCTCCTCGTCTTCATTAGCGTCATCGAACGAGCCGCCATCGCGCCGCGCCGACGACGACGGCGCGTCCCGTGCTTTGTCGCTGGCATCAGTACCGTCGCGATCGCGCGGGTTGAGCAGGTGCTCGTGAACATCGTCGCTCTCGTCTGCATCCGTCGCGCGCGGACTCGTACAGGCCAGCGCCGCCGCCAGCGGAGACGTCGCCTTCTTCTTCCCCGTCTTGCCGCGCGCCATTTCTGCAAAAAGATCGAAGCGGATGCCCAAAAATGGGGAGCTCTTCGGACGACATGCAACGAAACGACCGTCACTCTGATAATACCTTCAAGCGACATCCATCTCATTTTCTTTCAGATACAATGGGCTATCGATTCTCATAATCGTCTCATCAGCAGTCGGATTGCCTGTGAAAGGACAATGCTGGAAGCAAGAGGATGCTATTGTGGCCAATTATACAGTAATATTACGGCCCTGCACGCGTCCAGAGACCACCCTACAAGACCTCCCACGCGTGGGGGATCTCAACTTCTCAACGATAAAGCCCGACTATGGCAGTTGACGCTGCAAGTCGTCCTCGTCCTCCTCCACCAGCTCCTCCTCCACCAGCTCCTCCTCCACCTCTCCCTCCGCTGCAGCAGCACTAACCTCATCTCCTTCTTCTTCCTCTTGCTCCTCTTGCTCTTCCTCGACCGCTACCAGCTTGAGCTGCTCCTCGACCACCAAAATCTTTTTTTCCAAGCTCGCGCGCTTCTTGTCCGTCTTGCTCAACAGTTTCCACGCGGCCACCAAGTGCTTGCGCGCCTCTTTCCACGCACCATTCGGCTGCAAGACGGTCTCGGCGTAAATCACGTGCGTCTCCCAGTTCTTGGCACCGAGCTTGAACGAATTCTGGAACGCCGCGACGGCCTTTTCATAATCTTCCATGGCGGCAAACGCGCGTCCGTACGTGCACATGAGAATCGCCCAGCTCTTTTTTTCATACTTGGGGATCACCGAGAGTGCATTCTCAATAATGTTTTTCGTGCGTTCCGGATCGAGCGGCAATTCCAAAAGTGCACGCATGTTCCACACGGCCGCGCGCGACGGATCGAGCTTGAGTGCCTGTTCAAAGGCACGCCGTGCGGCCGCAAAATTGCGGTTCTTTTGCTCAATCTTGGCCTTTTCGACGAGCAGCGGCACGTCCGTGCTGACCGTCTCACTTGCACGCGCGAGCACGGCACGCGAGGCCACGAGATTGCCGAGCCGGCTCTCGACACGGGCCAGTGCCTTCCAGCCGTCGGCGTGGGCGGGCATGGTCTTGGTCACTTCGGTATACAGCTCCTTGGCGTGCGCGTACTCGAGTGCGTACTGTTCTTCAAAGACACCCCACGCGTACATCATGTCGGCGACGTACTGCACGGCCGAGTGTTTGATCGGGATCCGCTCTAATGCATTTTCAAACACTTTGCGTGCTTTTTCCAGCTTGCCCATCTTGTGGTAGAGAATCGCGAGTGACATGGCACTGGGCACGTGCTCGGGAAACGTGCGCAGTGCGTCCAGATATAGCGCGACGGCAATGTCGTCGTACCCGAGTTCTTGTTCCATGTTCGCATAGGCGTTATAACTCGACGGTTCGATATAGAGCCCCCCGGCCACGAGCCGATGGAACCCACGGCGGGCTTCGTAAATGTCGCCGAGCGCGTGGTGCGCCATCGCAGCGAGCTGCACGAGCCACTTGTGGGTCGGAAAATGGTGCATGCCGCGGTTCAAGACTACGAGTGCATTCTTGAAATACCCGGCATCAAACTCGGCCTTGCCCCACGCGTGCCAGACCTGGGCCGTCGCATGGCGGTGGCGCGACGCAATCTCAAAGAGCTCGCGTGCGAGCACCGTGTTTTGCTGCTTGGCTTCAAACACGGCATACGCCTGCAGCACGAGCACGTCGTCGCCGTGGAGCTCGAGCAAATCCTGGAAAAGTTCGCGCGCCGTGGTGTGCTGGCCAATCTCGGCTTCCAAGAGTGCGCGACCCAGCCCGGCCATGGCGTTCTGTGGATCGGTCGCGAGAATAAGTTTGTAAAGCCGCTTCGCTTCGCGGTAATTCTTGGCCTCCATCTCCATGGTGGCCCACGACTGCCAGAGCTCGGCGTGGAACGACACCTTGGCGGCCTTGGCAAAGATCATGCGCGCGAGGTCGTAATTGCCCGCTTTCCATTCCATGCAGCCCCACTTGTTCCACATGCCCATGTCTTTCGCGTAGTGCTGCTGGAGCGTATTGCGGAACAGTTGGCGTGCGAGCGGCAGGTCGTCGCGGATCAGTTCATTCAGGTTCGGGTCGGGCGAGAGCCACTTGGCCTTGATGTTTTCGAGAAAGTGCATCTCTGGTTCCCACGGAATCTTGCCCGAGAGTTCACTAAACTTTTTCTCGTTTTGCCGCGCGGCGTCCTGGCCGGCGTACAAGCGGCCCATCTGGAAGCACCGCGTCGCGCCCACGGGCGTCGTGGCGGCACGGCGAAGTGGCGAAGGAGATTGGAAGCGGTTGAGGAGAAGGAGTGGAGAAGAAGAGGTAGATACAGAAGCGCGAAGCTGCGTGTGGAGGAAGCGACGCGCGCCGGCGGCGTGCGCGAGTCGTAGTGATACGCACGCTAATGGTGGTGCTGCTGTCGCGCGCAGGGGCGTCTTGGTCTTGGCCTGCGCACGCGCGGCCGACACGACGAGGAGCCGCATGCTTGGATTCTCGAATTTTTTTTTTGGTCTCAGCAGTGTAGTAGTCACATGACGGAGATGTCCTTGAAACGAGGTTCACATGTCACTGAAAAGAGGTTATGCGAGGTTGCGCGAAGGTGCACGGCATTTTCAGGCCTTTGCGCACCAGTCAAAAAAAATGGGGACTGTGGCCATGACCATTGAGCCGCTGTCATTGTCAATTGTTCCGAGGAGTCCCACAGCGATTGTCTTAGGAAGAACAAGCCAAGAAACGAAATCATGTCGGCCGAGGAAGTTGTTGTTGAAGTCCCGAAGGAGCTCGGCGAGATGGACGCCCTCAAGGAGGTGCTCAAGAAGGCGCTCGTCCACGACGGTCTCAAGCGCGGTCTCCACGAGGCCGCCAAGGCCCTCGACTCGCGCCGCGCCCGCCTCTGCTGCCTCGCGCAGGACTGCGACGAGCCCAGCTACAGCAAGCTCGTGCGCGCGCTCTGCGAGGAGCACGGCGTGAACCTCATTCTCGTGCCGTCGGGCAAGCAGCTCGGCGAGTGGTGCGGTCTCTGTAAGATTGACGCCACGGGCGAGGCCCGCAAGGTCGTGTCGACGTCGTGCGCCGTGATCACCGACTTTGGTGAGGAATCGCACGCGCTCAACGTGCTGCTCGAGTACCTCAAGCGCCAGGGCGAGAACTAAGCGGTCCCTTCAAAGCCAAACGCACTTTGACTCAACACCAGGCAGTGTTAGTAGGAACAGGAGACGCGCTTAATAATCCAAATCGTTGGAAGGCTTCCCTCGGGGCTGATTCGATGCGGCGTGTGTGTAAAAAAAACTTCTTACTTGTAGGAAATTGAGGTTCTGGCAAAAAGGGGAAGACTAGTATGCAGATAACGAGTCGCGCGTGGTGGGTTGCCAGGCGAGTCGACAAGTGGGGGTGGAGGGACCGATATACGCACGCCATGATGGGCTGGCCGCGTTAGCTGCTGCGTGTGACGACTGCTACTACCAGCAGCACAGGTCCTCCACTGGTTTGAGCTGTTCGAGTTGCTGACGCGAGTCGCTGGCATGGAGTCCGTGAAAGGATGCAGACCGTAATTCTTGGCCACAAGGTTCCGACGCCTTGTCTTGTGCACATGCCGAAAGAAATGGGGTGTGACACCCGCGACATCGCGATAATATGCTCTCATGAACAGATCACCTCGACGTTGGCGTTGGTATCAGCAGTTGCCATTCCCGCTCGTGGAGGTCCGAGGTCTTGATCGGATGCCGAGAGAGTGTCGGTTCGCTGGTAGACTGCACGGTTCTTTCCCGAGCTGTCGTTCAATGAATCGAATTGCGCGTGTCGTGAAGCCTCCGCTGCTTGATGCGATCCATGTTGGACTCGACAAACATGGAATGCGTCTCGACTTCGGTGCTGTTCACGTCCTGCATCTGGTTTGATCGCATCATCTTGGACTTCTTTTCCCGCTGCAGTCAAATGAATACCAAGTCAGTCTCACAGCGTTCACTTCCGAAAGTAGAGGCGTCATCGGAACGTACAGCTTCGCTCAATGCATACGCCGTGAAAAACGGGTGATTGAGGGCTTCCGACGGGGTTATCCGAGTTTTGGGGCTGCAAAACCAATATCGTCAGTCTCCACAGAGCCTTTTTGTGTAATCCCCTCAAAGAATTCGTACTTATAGTCCAGCATGCGTTGCAACAGATCGAGAAGAAGTCGATAGTCTTGTACAGTGTGGTCGGGCTTGTTGAGGCGGCGACCACCGGGGCCACCAGACTCGACGCCTAGAATCTCAGCAAGAGTGGTAGGACTGTCCGAGTCTCCGACCACACGAGAACTTGAAGCGGCTTTCCGGGGCTTCATGCGGTAGTCAATGAGTCGGTTGTCTCCTTCAGCGACCACAACCTCGTCAAAGTAATTTCGTCGGAATGTCGAATTGGCGCGGTCAATGATTTCACGAGGTGGCATGCCGAGCACGTTCGTTATCCGTCGCATCTGGTCGTGTTGGTCCGACCCACCAAATAACGGCTTGCCAGTGTGCATTTCCACCTAGAATTCAATAGTAGGAGCTGTCAGTTTTCCCCTTTTGGCGCGGTTGGGAATCACCGCCTTGGACTCACCATGATGCACGCGAGACTCCACATATCGATAGCTGGTGTGTACTTGATGCCGAGGAGAACTTCGGGTGAACGGTAGAACCGGCTTTGGATGTACTGGTACAGTTGCTTGTGCGTCAGACACGAGCTTCCAAAGTCGATGATCTTGAGTTGACTCCGCGTCGGGTGGACGAGTAAAATGTTCTCGGGTTTGAGATCACAGTGGACGATATTGACACTCGGGTGGGCGAGATAGTCCAGACCCTATCATGAAAACGGTCGTGAGATTCTCCACGCAATAGACTCGTAGCGATACCACACGACTCACCTCGAGAATTTGGCGGGCCAGTTTCCGAAGCAACTTCAAGCTCACACCATTGAAGCTCGTCTTCTTGAGCAACTCATACAGGTTTGAGTCAAGCCGCTCAAACACGATACACTGGTGTTCATTGTGCATGAACGTATCCAACACTTGGACTGCGTACACGAAAGCGAAGTAAAAATTAGTACGTCGAGCCTTAGAGACAGGAACTTGAAGTGACCCAGTGTGCTCACCAATATACTTGCGGCCCGAATGCTCCGTCCCGTGGAGCCCCTCCAGGATGCCGATCTCGGTCTGAGCCTGGGATGTGAAGTTCTTCTTCTTCTTGATGATTTTGATAGCCACTTCTCGCTTCGTCGTCGTATCCACAGCTTCCACGACCTGACCAAAAGACCCCTAGAAACAAAAAGAATCCGTCAGTCAACCGCTCTCTCGTTTCTTCTCGATCGCTCCCTCTCTTCCTGTCCGCTCGTACCGTGCCCAGCTTGGTGTTGCGTACGAGGTACCGGTCGTTGAAGAGTTCTTCGTCCTCTGAGAACTGGTAGTCGTCGTTGCCCTTCTCTGCGTCGCCCTTGAGCACGCTCTTCTTCTTGCGTGGCAAGTTTCCGTCCTGCGCGAGCTTGCGCTGGTTGTAATAGTTCTACACACATCCATACGTTTCCGGTTAGACGCCGTGCACACACACACAAAATGCGGCAGGTTGAAGTGAGTGTCGTATGTCTACGTGCCGTGTTGATGACATTGTACGTGTCGATGAGGCCCTTGGAGAGCTGGAAGAGAGGCTTCTCGGCGTCCGTTCGCGTCGTGAAAGCCCCCACTGAGGAGCCCAATTCGCTCTCTGTGCAGGTAGCGGATCCTGCGCCGACGACGCGCGCGTCTAGCGGCGCCTGCGTCGCCGAGTCCATGGCGGCACGCTCCATCGATCTACGGCGCTCTGCTGCTGTCTGTTGCCGTGGCTTGTTTCTCTTTCCGTCTTCCGTCGGCGGAAGCCCGCCCGCCCGCCCGTCACGGGCCGAGAGGAAACTCGCCCAGCCCAACCCGAATAAGTAGACGGACCCGTGACTGAACCATTCTTTCTCTCTTTTTATACAAGGTGTCAGTATGGTTTCTGTTAAAAACGGGTAAATGGGTTTACGGGTCTGGGTTTGTGGTGGTTGTGCGTTTGCGCCGACGGAGGATGGGAAGTCGTCGGCCAAAGAGGCGGCAGACCCGTTGCCGTTGAAGGAAACCACGGCCAAGATGGCGGGAAGTATTTAGGTTTTATCCATATGAAAAACCTCATTTTCCGCAGACGAAAAGACGAAAAAAGGGGATTCACTTCTTCTTTCCAGAGAGCGAAGCAGAAAAATCGAACCTTTTCCACTCCGCGCCAAAATACAGTTCAGTCGCGAGGGGAAGGGCGCCAAAAATAGCCCGCCATTTTTTCCCTTCAAGATGCAATCCGCAGATTTAGTTTGTAGAGAACCGATGTCGTCAGGCAACAAGGAACAAAAAACGAAACGGCCTGCAAGTGTCACAGTAGAAACTCGCCACAGTTTTCGGTCGAACGGTTCGAGCTGGAATAACCTCGGACGGTTTTTCTTCTCTCTGGAATCTGGATTTTTTATCTGTCGAATCTGGACTGGGATGCTTTCCTTTGTGAACCCATGTCACCAAGATCTCGGAATCTTAGCCCGTCTACTCAGCGCATCTGTGACAGCATGTGCCCACCACACCACATCAATCCAACTGGGCGCGGAATGCGTGTGTGCTCTTATTTATATTAAATCTGTGGAAGAGGATCGGCATTGCACCGAGCGCTCTGGAATAACTGGGGAGGACTACCATAGGACCACACGCCAGTCCTTCTATTGTCGAGTGCATTCGCTATTTCGATCGCTTTTGTGTTTTTGCTTGCGGTGTGCTTGCATGCGATGTGGCCAACAAAACGGCGAGTAGCCCGAGTGGACGTCAGTCAGCGGTTTCCTCCAACGGGAGGGGTCGCTGCGGTAGGGTAGGGTTTCTAAGGGGACGCGCATCCAAAGTTCAAAGGGGCGGCTTTTCATTCTACCGCTGTGTAAGCACGCAAAGACGTAGGCTGCATCGACACCAGTGTGGTTTCCTGGCCGGCGCTCTGGCGGTGGTCACTGCCCGGGTTTGCTGGTCCGGCGATGCGGCATCATTGTATCATCGTACACTATTCTAGCGGAAAACCCGGCTGAATACCACACACCATGCATTATGCTCTTGAGCATGAACATGATCTCAAGCGCGGGCATCGCACTGGATAAGAAAACTGCCCAAGGAGCCGTTGGTGATGAACAAAGCTCAGACTCAAGGATGTCCTAAATTAGGATAGTCACGCACTAAGTTCGCACTGCCGCTGTACTGTAGCCACTTGTGCTGCACAAGTGGCTACAGTACAGCGACAGTGCGAACAACAAGTTGTGCATAGCCAGATGCAATCCGGGGCTGTCGTGTCAAGTCGTGACTGCTGCAAGTGTGACAGTCTGTCGCGAACCACTTTGTGACAATACATAGGCAGTGCGTGGACAATGTACTGGAGGCGCTACGCTCTCCACTCGTCCCGTGATCACTGCATGACTGTACTACATGCCATAGAGATGATACCAGTACCAGTACGACTGTACTATGGAAGGAAGGAGCCCTAGACTCTAGAGCTCCTTCCTAGTAGAGAACAGCGTTCGATAGACAGGGGGTCTCAATAGAAAAAGAAAGGACGCTACGTTGATGGAGGAGAAGTGGAGTGCCACCAGCCAGAGAGCCCCGTTACACCTCAGTTAGTCGAGCTTTTGGCAGACTACGGATGCGAGCAGGTGTAGGAGTTGGAAGTTGTTCGATCTCATCCCAGCATATTTTACTACAGATTGCGTCAACGTTTCGAGCCAGGCTTGTGAGCGAGATGGGAAGAGCGTCTGCTACATAGCGCTGCGCGTCGAAAAAGCTCTCGGAGATGAGGTCGCTCGATCGCAACGGCCCAAAGAAACCGCGATTTTCGAAGCAACGACTCGAGAGGACGACCCATAGAAGCTGCTCGCACGAGGCATCTCCGCCAGTCCTACGCGATACCGTAGGAGTCGGCACAAGTCTTGGTCTTCAAGCCGTCAGTCGTGTTTGCCTATACAATGGGCATGGTATTTAGTGTCGTGGACACTATTTGTTTTGTCGACCTGGTGAGGCAAATATCTCATTTAGTGTCTGGAACACTAATAAAAATACGACACTAATTCAGATCACTCGAAATAGTGTCACAGACTGTGACACTATTTCGTCGACGTTTCAAGAACGGGTCTTCTCCACCGGGGGCATCGTAATGAGCGATGAGCGGACTCTCACACAAAACGATCGAGCCGAGAAGCAGCTTCTCCTTTGTCACAACCGAAAAGAACTCGAATCGCTTAAGCAGTAGCCAAGGTGACTGTCCTTTGCATAGCATGCTTTTGGTACTACCTGGATATTAATATTAATATGCTTTTGCATAGTAAATCAGATCGGCGTTTGCATATTAAAATTAATATTAATAGTAATCCAGCATAGTGACTTATTAATATGATTATTACTTCCTGAAAAGCCAGTTACTATCGAAGCCTGGTCACAGTTCACTGTGTGGCAAGTGTCGAAATTACTCCGAAGTGCTGGGAAATGGAGCACTTGCGCGAGAAATGATCCGAAGAAGATGCGGCATATCGGAATGCTGACCTTCGTCGTGATCATGGCCAAACTGATTGACTTTCGATCATGCGGACTAGATTTGTCAAATACACTTTTCAGCGGGCCTATAAAAACCCTTGTGGCGCACCACACGAAGGATGCATGTGGACGTGACACACTGGACATGCGAGTACAGGGCCGACACTTTC
>JAADVC010000678.1:0-17209 GCA_023334575.1 Pythium volutum
GCCGTCCACTTCGAACGAGTGGACAATGCCCGTGACACTCAACAGCGCCGCTACGCCCATCCAGGCGCTGGCCCGCAAAAATTCGCGCTCAATGATATTGACCATGGTGGACGCGAGGAAAATCGAGGTCAGCAAGTAGCCCTGCGACAGCGCGATCATGCCCGACGGGTTCACGCCGGCCACGGTGAGCGCGTCAAGCACTCGCTGGAGCGACAGCTTCTCTCCCTCGGAAGAGACGACGCTATGCGTGGAGACGATGGCGCTCTGGACGAGCTGAAACGCCCAGGACGCGAGTGCTGGCACCATTCCCAGCGCGACGGCCGTGCCGTGATTGGTGTTGGACGTTGGCGTGTGACTAAAGCTGCTGGCCGAGACGACGAGACCAATCCAGAGCAAGAAGCCAACGCCGCACGAGATGGGCACAGTGTTGACGATGAGCGTCGCGGCTAAAAGAGGGGAGCAGAAAGTGGGCGAATGGCGGCCAGTGGAAAGCAGGATCCTTACTCGGAAACGTACCGTCCAGAAACGCGATGAGCAAGACGGCCGCGGCAGTGAGGAAGACGTAGCTGACGCGTGCGCCCATGCTCTTGTAGATGGGCTAGTCCACAAAAGCAGGATGTGAGAATGGACCTATAATCAATTCTGAAGGTCAGTAGGGGGGAGAGCTATTCACCTGGCCAATGTAGACGGACGTTGGGAAGGGATTGCCCAGACACGCGCCGATCATGGTCGCGATCGAGTCTGTGGAGGTGACACGAGGAGACGGTCAAGAAATATATACCAGCCAAGAGCTCTTTGTCATAGTGCAGACTCACCTGTGAGAATGGACGTCGTCGGATCGTAGTGGTCGCCGACCGCCGCCGCAGTCTCGAGGTTCGCAAGTGTCGACATGACGTTCACGAGCACCATGGGCACGACGACCGAGAGGTACTTCCATCCCTCGCCGCTACCAAAAGTCAATACAACAAGGTGAGCATACGTTAACTCTATGAGAGAATCCGTGTCGTCGTACCTGGTCATCGCGCGAAAGAAAATCGAAAAGTCGGGACGTAGCAGCACAAACTCGAATTCGAACGGCTGAGAGAACGGCGTAAACTACGAAGCACAGAAAAGAGGGTCAGGATCTGTAGCAGCAGTAGTATCGAGTAGATCGAGATGGGGGAAACGTACCTCCATAGGGTACCCAATGTAGAAGATCACAAAGGCGGTGCACGTGCCCAGTAACAAGGCGCCGAGACCCGTGGGCACGTGGAGCGGCAGCTTGACGCCGGCGCCGAGACAAATCAGCTGTCCAGCAAAATCCCAGTAAGTGCGAATGCCATTCCGCCAGTTTGGTTTTAAGCCACAGTCCACGTACAACGAGAAACAGTGGCGACAGCGCGATGAGCGGATTCTCCCACACTTGAAAGGCAAATCCCATGGTCAAAAACGCTAGTGCGACACCGGCGACCGACGAGAGCAGCGCCGCGCGAGGAATACAGCGACGCATGAGTGCGACCAGCGGCAGACAGAGGATCTGCATGAGCCCCGTCATGAAGGCCGCAAACACGCCGGCCTCCCACGCGCGGGTGGCACTGCGCGTGCGTGTAAACTCGGGCGCCATGACCGACAGCACGTATGCAAATACGAGTACCGTGTTGACGCCGTCGGGCACTGCCGTGACATCGAACCGCGCCTCTTTGCGCTGGAGTGCAACAGCGTAGAGGCCAAACACGACGTTGCCGATCGCGACGGTCGCAGCGGCCGCCGGAATGATGCCCGTGGTGACTTCGGCGAGCGTGAAGCCGCACTGCACGGGCAAGAGCTGGAAAATGAGGAGAATTTGGATGATAAACTGAACCAGTAGCCCAAAGAACGCGTCGACGTCGCCTACCAATACCAAGTAAACCTCTTCAGTACAAAACACATGAAATGGACCCAGATAAGCACGCCGACGTACCGATTGAGACGGCTATGCCGACCCACGCCGACGCCACACTCTGCTCGTCTTTCTGGGCAAGCAGCGGGTCCGTGCCCAGCGACGCTGAATGGGCCCAGCCACAAGACAAACCCACGAGCTGGCTACCCTGGAATGCCGCCAGACTGACGGGACGGGACGACGTCATGACCGTCCCAACACCCAGCTCGCCGTCGCTGCCTCGCCCCCACGCGAGCGTCCGAAACGTCTGGCGGAAATGCGTACGTGGATCGGTCTCACTACGCCCTCGACGCAATGGCGAGTGTGAGAACTCATCTTCGTCGGCGTCGACGCCGAAATGGCACAGCGTGTGGCGTCCGCCGGCCGCGAGCAGGTGAAGGTCGACGCAGCTGAGCGCGTCAATCTTGACGGGCTTGAGCACAGTGTTGGCGAGCGATGACTGGCCCAGTTGGCCGTGCTCGTTCCAGCCCCAGCCCCAGACGTCGACGCGTGAAAGTGAGGCATCCATCGGGGGCACCTCGGCCATCGAGACCCGCCGCGTCAGGCGCCGCGGCACCACGACAAAGCTGTGGCGGAAGCTGAGAGAGCGAGGTGGAACTGTGAGAATAACCATACCCAAGAAGAAGATTCATGCGTATGCACACTCACCCGCAGCAGATTTGGAGCACTTTTTTGCCCTGAAAAAACCGCAGCTCCGTGGGGCGCGGCCGCGACGCCGTGTCGCCCACGCCGAGCTGTCCATAAATGCCCCATCCCCACGCAAACACGCGCTGGTCGTCTGTGAGCGCAATGTTGTGGCGCGAGCCGCACTCGATTTGGGAGATGGAGCCTCCAAGAAACGCTGCCGCGTCCACGCGGCCGGGCAGCGCACGGGATGCGTCGTCGCCGTCGCTGTCGCGGCCCAGTGCGCCGTCGTCATTGGATCCCCACGTGAAGAGCGCACCGCTTTCGCTGACCACGACCGAATGGCATCGCCCCGTGGCGATGCGGCGGATGCGCTCGCCGTTCAGCGCGGCGATCTGCTGCGGCAGCGCGAGCGACGCGCGGTCGCCGTGGCCCAATTGGCCTTCGTCGCCACGCCCCCACGAGAAGACGCGTCCAGAGTCTGACAGTGCAAGCACGTGGGAGCCACGCGCCGCAATCGCTACAATGTTCACGCCCGCGAGCGCCTCAATGACACGTGGCTCAATCTGGTAACGGAATCATGCATCGTCACCATGGAAGCCGACGAGAGAGAAAGAGAGACAGAAAGAGAGACTGGCACGAACCTGCGCCTTGGTGTCGCCCGTGCCGAGCTGACCATAGTCGTTCTTGCCCCACGCGAATACCGCTCCCCTCACTGTGAGCGCGACTGCACCATGGCAACATAGTAGTTGCGAGTTTTAGTCTCCGATAGAAAGGCAGAGGACACAAAGAGACAGAGCGACGTACGCGTGCATCGCGAGCCGCAGACGACGATACGCACCGACTCGCGCGCCAATGCGCGCACGGCCTGAGGTTTGATGCGCGAGTCGCGGTCGCCGAGCCCCAGTTGGCCGTTGCCGCCCCAGCCCCAGCAGCTCACGACCATCGCCATTTTACAGTTCTGGTTCCGTTGTGCGCAGCGATGATGATGATGATGATGATGATGATGATGATGGATCTCTGTCGTTATCAGATCAGCTGACTACCAGACTCAGACTCAGCGAGCTCTGCAAACTCAACCCATGCGGATCAGCGACGTGGGCATGTCGAACTCGGACAAGGTGGTGGTGGATCTCACTGGCGAGAGCGACGACGCCGACGTGGTGGCGACGCTTGACACGCTCGTGGCGGCGGTCGCGCTGGGCGCCGAAGACCAAGACGAAGAAGAAGACGACGAGGCCCCTGCCGTGCAGCTAGCGGCGTCCAAGATCGCGCTGCTCGTTGGGCTCCACGAGTTTGGCGACATTGGCGAGGCCGTGCTGGAGGTGCGTGGACGCGAATATGGGGTGGCGGTGAGTTGGCGTGATTCTTACCTGTGTGATGACCGCAGTACGTGTATCAAGACCGTGAGGCGCTTTTGGCACGAGACGCCAAGGCGCTGGATCTGCGCGTCGTGTCCAAGGACGACGAGCTCCAGGCGCTCGTGGACAAGACCGGAGCGGCGCTGGCTCCTCAGCTGGAGGAGATTCTCTCATGGACACGCGAGCGCCGCCAACGGCCTGTCACGCAGCAGGAAGCGGCGGCGCTGCTGCAGAGCGTGGATGGGCTTATGACGCAGGCGCGCGGCAAGCGCAAGCTCCAGTCGGACGAGGCTCACGAGGTCAAGCGGCTGCTGAGCGAGCGTATCCACTTGAGCTACGGCTGCCGTAACGAAGATCTCGCTCTCAAAGCTTACGAGCAGCAGACAGGGTGCGTGCAAGTGGAACTGTGGTGGTATCCTTGACGGGAAGACTAACTTGGAGTCCTCTATTAGGTCATCAGTGCGGCTGAGCAACCAGGAATTCTACATACTCGAGTTCCCATCGCTCGGCAAGTTGCCTAGCATAGACGTCGCCTTTGAAACTATCGAGAAGTCGATCGAACGACGCGTCGTCGTCAAAGGGGCCCACAGAAAACGACGACGACGACGACATGGACGACGACAACAACGCCAGCAGGAGGAAGACAGGGAGTTCGAGTATGAGGACGACAACGGTGAGCTGTCCGTTTGTACACCGCCGCCCGCACCCGTACCGTACTTCACCATTTGCGGCATGATCGATGGCGTGGCCGACACGCTCTCGATCGCCGACGACGACGAGTGGCAGCTCGTGCCCATCTTACTCGAGGTCAAGAACCGCATGCGCGCGTTCCGCGTGCCGCCGCCGCTATACGACTATATCCAAATGGCAGTCTACCTCAAGATGCTGGGGCTTCCCGCCGGCGATCTCATTCAGTGCCTCCACGCGAACCGCGCGCTGATCCACGTCACGCGCGTGTCGCTCAGCGAGTATCCGCTGCAGTGTGCAGCCACTTCCACCTCCGCCTCAGGCAGTCGCCCCGCAGCGGACGGTCTCTGGGCCAGTGTGCTGCTGCCGCGATTGTACGCGATGGTCCAGATCATCGACAAGCTCCGTGGCAACGACTTATTGCGACTTGCGTTTCTCAACGGCTCGGAAGGCGAACGCCTGGCGATCCTGCGGCGCGAGTGTGATTTTTTATAAGCCGCTGTCTATTTACTGCGGGCTATCGCTGTCGCTCTCTTCTACTATCAACTCGTTACATGAGCACACACTTGTCTCGCCCACTCAGACGAGACCGCGTCGCATGGTCGCCCTTCTTGCGCTGCTCTAGCGCGCGGTCTTCGGCTTCGATCGCATCGGCCATGGCCGTGCGCGCCTCGTCGTCGCCATTCCCTTCCGCCGGAATGCTCACCCGTACAATCTTGTCGCAGAACGAAAGCTCGAAATCCGAGACCTGGATCTTGGCGGCGGCCGCCGAGATCTTGTAGATACTTTTGAGGACATTGTCGCCACTGCGCGCCGACATGAGGAAGCCTCCTTGGAGTGCGTGCTCGCGGATAAACGCGTCGTGCTTGTCGCTTGAGATGACGCGGTGGGCGATGAGATCGATTTTGTTGCCCACGAGATGCACGTGGAGCGGCCGGTCGCCTAATGCTTTGGCGTCGGCGCTGTAACTCCTCGCGACGCGCAGCCAGTCGTCGGCGTCGCTGAACGACTGCGCGTCCGTGACGTCGTAGCAAACCAATGCCACGTGAACGCCAAACAAATACTTGCCGATCATTTTGCTGTTGATGGTCTGGCCACCAATGTCCCACACCTGGAGTACGAGCCGCTGGTCGCGCGGGAACTGGAGCTTCTTTTCATAAAAGTCCAGCCCGATCGTTTGCTTGTACACGCGCGTGAACCCGTCGTCGACAAACCGCGCGATGAGACTCGACTTGCCCACCGAGCCGTTGCCCAGCAAGATGAGTTTGATTGCCGGGTCGCCGCGTGACGTCGCCATGGAAAAACCGTCGGAGATAGGAAGAGATCACTTTTGCGTCGTTTTGTTTATGATGGTCAAGTTTCTCGTGTTTTAGAAGCGACTCTTAAAAATAGCCACAAGGTCAGTCCCGCTGTCCACCCCATTGCCGTACCAAAAGGGTCGAGTGGAAAGCGGCACCGCTTAAAAGCCCAAGAGCCGAGTCCGCCAAAGGAGGACCCCAGTAAACACATGATCCCTCCGTCGCCAACGAGCAAAAAGCCACTGGCTTTCCACCACTGAGAGACGTGCAACCACACCTTCCGAGACTTCGTTGCCGGTTGATCGCCGCTGCTGAGTGGATCATCATAGTGGCCATTGGTGGTGTCAATCCTTGTCTTCTCATCCCGCAGGAGTCGTGACTTTCGGAGCAAACACTTTTTTCTATAATAGAGACAAAAATACGGATCAGGCTCGATCTAAAATACCCCGACAAGTAGCCGATCCACGTACCGGTTGATCCCCACCGCGGCCACCGCCCTTGGACCCTTTCCCATGCCGCGAGTCGCGACGGGCACGGCCACTGGGCTTTGGTCCTCCTGAATCTTTTGGGCCAGCGCTGGCCTCGCCAGGAGCGGCGGCCTCTGTGCTCGGTTCTTTCGGTTCTTTCGGCCCTGTCGCTTGCGCTGAGCGAGTGCGCGCCTTGCCGCCTCCGTTTTTTCCACCAGCAGATTTGGATTTGGGAGGTGGACCACCAGTAGTGTCCGATGGGGTAGCGTCGGGACCCACAGCTGGTTTGGTCTCCGAGCGTGTCGACGAGCTGTCTCGGGCTTTCACGCCCATAATCTTGATTGCACCAGGCTCGACCTGCTCGGGCTCTACTGTCTTCTCCTTCGAGAGCTTACCGCGCAACTTGCGGTGCTTCGTTGTTTCTGTGGAATATCAATAGAACGAGCGTCAGGGGAAAAGCTCACATCCGCATCTGTAATTCGCCCACCTTTCGTCGTCAACGGCTCGGCTGTTTTGCCTTTGCCACCCTTGGTACTCTTGCTCTTGTCCTTGGCTCCCTTCTGCAGTTGGATGCCATCAGACAAGATATTTTGATTCGTGGAACAATCATTCGGTATCTTACTCCTTCTTTCGCCGACTTGACTCGTGCGCCCCTCGCCTTTTCGGTCGCCTTGCCCGCAAATTTGCCCTGTCGTCACACAATTTATGAGAACATTGGGCGATGCACAAGGACACCCGTTCGAGATCTTACCTTCTTGTCGCGCTTGCGTTCGTTGAGAAACTGTACTAGCGCCGCGACGGGCTTCTCGGCAACGCCATCCGTGTCCTTCAACTCTGCGGCGATGTCGGCACTCGGCAGTTTCTGATTGTAGCCCACGTAAGTCTCTCACACACGCCCGCAAGAACCATTCCATTTGTGAATCGTACCTCTTTTGGCTTGGCGAGCGCCTCCAAGAAGGCCACAAAGTCGGGATCGCGGTCGATTGTGCCCACTTTCGCGTCCTTGCGCTGCTTCTCACGAGGGATTTTCTGGAACGGAGCAAATTCCACGTCCAACGCGGGCTCATCTACGCAGCACTCCACCTTTATAAGCGATCGCCACTTTCCAGTCGGCGACATTTTGGGATTGAACGCACCTTTGCGGTCGGGGATGGCGAAGCCGTGAAGCTTCTCAATCACGCTCTTGGCTAGCGCGGCGTCTCGCTTAAAATCCATGTAGAGTCGTCCGGGCCGCGGCGCGCGGTTGTTGGCGCGCGCTTTGCCGGCCACAAAACGCCACACATGCTCTCGTGTCACGCCGTGGGGCTCGATGAGTTCAATGAGCTTGTCCTCGTCCCAGTCATGCGGGATGTTGCGGACCAGCACCTTGCGGGTGACAATGCTCACGGCACGAGCCGGTCGACCCACCGGAGCGCCGCCACCACTACCCCCGCCACCATTTCGGGGCGCATCGCTTCCTTTCGGTTTGCGTTGGGGCTTGGGCTTTGCCGCAGTGCGGGCGCCGCCACCTTCGGCCACAGACGACGCGGTGTCCTGGGCCGGGGCGGCCTCGGCGTTCGCACCGCCGCCGCCGCCTCGTGGACCACGTCCACCACCTCGCGAGCCGCTTCCGCCTCCGCCGCGACTAGTGCTCTTGCCAGCGCCCCCACCGCGGCCTTCGCTTCCTCCTCCTCCTCCTCCTCCTCCGCGTCGCTGAGGTGGCGCCATCTTCAGACGTCAACTTGCCAGCACTCTCGACTCGCTCAGCATCTTCCATCGAAAAAAAAAACAGTGTGCAAGAGACTGGGTACGATGTACCGTACTTAAGGTACTATTTTTTATAAGGATGGTACAATGTACCTTGATAACGGTACAAGCGGTTGCCTGGTACATAGCAGTAGAGCGCTCTGTTGTAGCCATCCACTGTACGGCAGCGGTGGTTGGGAACTGGCGCAGAGACCAATTTTGCGAGCGCGGGAAAATGGCTGAAGTGGAGACTGTGCCGGACGTGCCAATGCGCGCGCCGTCACCGTCCGCCTCCTCTGTGGACACGGTCGACGCATCCGAGCTGTCGATTCTACCGCGTCTGCGCAAGAAAGCGTACAAGTTTTCAGGTGAGACGCCACGGAACTGGTTCCTGCAAGAAGGGCCGTGGACTTATGTGATGCGCTCCCGTGGTTGCGTGCATTTCCAGGATACGTGCGCGAGGATCATGGAAAGCCAATCTACGCCGTGGCGTTCTGCGATGTTCTCCCGCAGTACGAAAAGAACTTTGCGGCGGCCGGTGGCAATCGCGTAAGTGGCAAACGTTGTGGATTGCATACGTCTCCCAACTCATAATGTTTTTTATTGCAGGTGACGCTCTACGAGTGCCTCGACAATGGAGGCGTGGACGTGATCCAAGTTTATGTGGACGGCGATGTGGAAGAGCAGTATTTCACGTTGGCGTGGACGGTTGACATGCTGAGCGGCGCGCCGTTGCTGGCGTTTGCTGGCTATCGCGGCCACATCAAAGTGCTCAACTTGATTACGCAGTCGGTCCTCACGGTTCTCTCGGGCCACGGTAATGCCGTGAACGAGCTCAAGTTCCATCCCGTGGACCCGAGTCTGCTCCTTTCCGCGGGTAAGGACGAGTCCATTCGCCTCTGGAACTCACTCACAGGCGTCTGCATCGCGATCTTTGCCGGCCATTTGGGCCACCGCGACGAAGTGCTCAGTGCCGACTTCCACTTGACTGGGCGATCGTTCGTCTCCTCTGGCATGGACAACACCATCAAGATCTGGGATCTTGAGGACCCAACTGTGCAGACGGCGATTGAAAAGTCGTACACCGAACCGCGCCCCGCGGATCGCCCGTTCGACACCAAGTTTATCCAATTTCCGGCTTATTGCACGAGCAAAGTGCACGCGGACTATGTGGACTGCGTGCGCTTTGTCGGCGATCTGATCCTGTCCAAGTCCACGGGCAACAAATTGGTCTTCTGGAAACCGAACCCGTCGCGCGGTAAGGATGCGGTCACGGTGCTACGCGAGTACCACTACAAGGAAGCCGAGCTGTGGTTCATGAAGTTTGGGCTCGACTCGCGGCTCGAAGTCATGGCCGTCGGCAACAAGAAAGGCGTGATCAGCGTCTTTGATCTAGACTCGGACTCGGAGCGCTCGCTCTGCAAGCTCAAGCACAACAACTGCAAGAGCACGGTTCGGCAAGTGAGCTTTAGCCGCGACGGCCGCACCATCTTGGCGTGCGCCGATGACATGACGATCTGGCGCTACGATCTCCCACAGTGATCCGCCCAAATACAAGCCGGCTGACCCCATTTCCATCTTATTTTAGTATATGTTTCTCGAAATGTATGGTTTCTGTTCAAAGTTTTGAAAGTTAAAGATAGACTCCCCTGATGAAGGCGCCAAAATTTTGAACAGTACCGGTATTGGAGCACTCGGGCCGTCAAAGAAAACGCCAGCGACCACGCGCCAGATTTGGCGCAGAAGATCCGAGAGGAAGTTTCCCCCCGACTCCCACGAAGCTAAACTAAGCTCACGAGTATGAAGCGGTCGCTTGACCCAGCAGCGGCGGCGCCTCGGCCGCCACTCAAACGCGAACGCATGGCGGACGACGCGAGCGGCGGCAGCGCGCTCCCTGCGCCTCTCTTCGGCTTTGGCTTCCGCGGCAAGCCGCCATCGACGGCGACGACGGCGGCGAGTAACCAATCGGAAAACGGCGAGCATGCTGGTGCGATGACCACCGTCAAGCAGGAAAAGCTTGAGCCAGCCCCCGAAGTGGCGAGTGCACCGCTGGCAGAGATCGACACGAATGAGGTAAGAGGACGATTGCTGGTAGAATCGGGTAAAGGAGGGTCCGCCACTGACACTTGATGCGTTCTTGACGCATGCCAGGTGGTAGAGCGCGGACGCGGTCTTCCGACAACCCGCGAACGTGCGGGGTCTCGACTGAATGTGCGCAAGCCCTCCACTATGACCAAGCCGCAGATAACCGCAACTACGACCACGGGACTTGCGGCCCTTCAGGCGCCTGGTTCTACGAGCCGGATCGCAATGAAGAAGGAGCCGACGGCGGCTGTGCGTCGTGCGTCTGCCAACAATGCGGCTTCAAGCCGCGACACCGCGGCTCTCACACAACGGTTGAAAGGCTTCACCGATAAAAAAGAAGACGAACTGTTCAGCGTTATGGAAGCAACATTTGCGGAGCTCAAGACGTTATTTTCGACCGCATTCCCCCCGGCCGTGGTCGCAGAAGCCCAAGCTGTTGTGCAGTTCCGTCACAAAGCCAGGAAATTTGACACGAGAGCACGGCACGAGGAGTTGATGGCGATTATGCGCCAAGCGAAAACGACGATGAAAGTCATTGTGGACCAGGTGCGTTGTTGCGTGAATCTTCTGTGAGTTTCGAAAAGAGCTTCCTATCTGACCCTCTCGTTCACATGTAGAGTACAGAAGTTGAACATGAGTTGCTTGCCATTCTGGACAAGACCAAGACCGCCTGGACAACTGAGGTCAACCAACGTGAGAAACTTCAGTTTCAAGTGCGCGACCTCGGCTTGCAGCTGCAACGTGCGAAGCAAGAAATTGAAGGCATGCTAAAAGAGCGCGACCTTGCAACGAACCGCGTTCGGGACGTCCAGCACGAGAGCGAGCAGTTGGACTCGGCCGTGCAGCAACTTGGTCGCGTGCGCACGGAACTGGAGACGTCAAACCAGCGCCTCCAAGTGCAGCTCCAGCAGGCGCAAAAGCAGAACGACGAACTGACGCTTGAGCTACGTGCGTATCAGACCACGATGTCGGACCGTGTGATGCTGTATGAAGAAAAGAAAAAAGATCTCGAGCAGTTCTACATGCGGAAGGACACGGAAGAGGAGAAACGGAAAGCCTCCGAGATCGAGCGTCTCCAGGCACGACTGGGTGAAGTGAGAGAGGAAATGGCGGCTTCCAATCAAGAAAAGGAGACGTACCGACAGCGCTCCCTCACTGCGGAAGAAGATGTGCGAAAGGAGAGAGATCGAAGCGCGCAGTTTGAGCGCGAAAAGTGCACTATGGAAGCGCAGTTGCGTGCTCTCGAAGACCGACTCACTCAAACCTCAACCGAAATCACTCAGCTAAAAGACAAGATCGACCGCAAGGAACTCGAGATCTCGGGACTCGTCCAGAATCTCACTGAGATTCAAAAGCTCAACGCCATGTCGTCGTCCAAGATTGACACGGAGAAGAAAGAGCTCACGGAGAAGATCGATCACTTGCAAAACCAACTGCGAGAGGCGGAACGCAACGAAGCAGCGAACAGTGCCCTGATGCGCGAACTGCGCGGCCAGGCAGAGGGGCTCACTTCAGCCAAGGCCGAGTGGAATGAGACCCATCGAGCTCTAGAGACTCGAGTGAAGGAACTGGAATTGGAACTGCAAAACGCCGCGCGCGATTTGAGCGTTGAGACGGGCGTTCGGCAGATGCTGGAGAACCAAAGCCGTGAACTTCGCAACGAGAACACAGCGGTCAATGCACAGACCGAAGCTGTACGATTCGAAATGAAGCGGCTCCAAATGTTGCACGAAGAGGCAAAGGCGAAGTGGCAGTCCGATCTGGCTTCCGTCGATGAGCGAGTGGAAAACGAGAAGACCGCATTGTTGCGCCAGATTGAAATTCTCCAAGAAGAGAAAGTCAGCATCGAGAGTGAAGTTAAAACACTTCGTGAGCGGGCGGCAAACGTGCGCGATGGCGACTTTGAAGAGATGTGTAATGTCAAACGAGAAGCCGAAGTGCTTCGCCTTCGACTGCAAGAGATGAGCAACCACGGCTCGCAATCAATGGCCCAGAAGGATCGTCTCATCGACGAATTGCAAGAAAAAGTTCGACAGGGCGAGAAACTTCGCCGTACCCTCCACAACACTATTCAGGTACTGCTTGCTCGTCAAAATGGACCTGTTCCGCAGAGCATTAACAAACTGCTCCTAATTGTTTTAGGAACTGCGAGGGAACGTCCGTGTCTTCGCAAGAACTCGACCCTTCCTTCCATCCGACGGAACCAGGGACACCGCCGAAAGCCTCACGCCTGCCGTGACGTGCGAGTTCGATGGCCAAACCGTCAAACTTCGGCGCCGAGCGAAAGGTTCAACCGGCACCGAAGAGGAGACGAACTACTCGTTCACTTTTGACAAGGCCTTCGCCCAGTCATCCGGACAGGACAACGTATTCGAGGAAGTGTCGGAATTCGTCCAATCTGCGATTGATGGGTACCATGTCTGCCTCTTCTCTTATGGGCAGACTGGGTCTGGAAAGACTCACACGGTACGTTCGTGAATGCCTCGCACTTGTTAACCATTTGTGTATCTCATTGTGCTCTGGTCATTTGTAGATGCAAGGAAGTGGGAATGGGCAGATGCGAGGGATCATTCCTCGAGCCATTGAGAAGGTTCTCGCTGAGTGTACGCTGCTCAAGGACCACGGCTGGAATTATTCAATGAAGGTCTCGTTTTTGGAGATCTACAACGAGAACCTGCGGGATCTCCTTGTCACAAAGGAAGACGCGGGCAAGGCACTGAACATCAAGAAGGATGCCAAGGGTGGCGTTTGTGTTCCCGACCTCACGCTTGTGGACGTCACCGAAATGCAGCATGTGGAAAAGCTTATGGAGCGTGCTAGTCGTGCGCGGAGTGTCGCGTGCACCGACATGAACGCTCAATCGTCGCGATCCCACAGCGTGTTCACCCTCCATCTACAGGGCGTGAATGACTCGGAAGGTATCATTCTGGACGGGCAACTTAACCTCGTGGATCTTGCTGGTAGCGAGCGAGCATCAAGATCGGGCGTTTCTGGCGATCGCCTCAAGGAAACTCAAGCCATCAACAAGAGTCTCAGCTGCCTGGCCGATGTTTTCGCCGCCATCGGCAACAAACAATCGCATGTACGTACACGAGCCCCTGTGAACGTTGCTTATAGTTTAGCATTAGTGCTGACGAACAACCGTTGTGTGAGGAATTCATCAGATCCCCTTCCGCAACTCTAAGCTGACATATCTGCTGCAGTCCAGTCTCTCAGGCGACGGAAAGACGCTAATGATGGTGAACGTGTCCCCGACGACCGAGTCTGCGGGTGAGACACTCTGCTCCCTGCGATTCGCACAGCAAGTGAACAAGTGTGAGCTGGGCAAGCCCAAGCGACAGATCAAGTCCAAGAAGGACGCAGTGTAGGCTTCGAATAGTGAGCGGTTTTGGTATGCATTATATTATTAGCACCTCGGGTGAGTGGATTGCGCCGTTACATTCGGTTGAAAGCCTTCGCCTTCTCCCTCCTCCTCATTTGCTGTTTTCCACACACACACGAAGTTCACGGAATGGGGCCGAAGAAAGAAAAGAAGCCAAAGAAAGGGAAGGACAAGAAAGGTAGACACATGTCTTCTTGTGGGACATGATGCACGTTTGAGAAAGTCTATGGCATTGGTGCTAGATGACGGAGCCGAGAATGGCGGCGTGCTCACGCCGGAGGAGCAGGTCAAGCTCTTTCATAGTGCGAACCGCTCGTTGCAGATGCAGCTCGCAGAACGCCACGAACAGGCTGTGAAGGCTATGGAGTCGAAGAGAGAACTTCAGGAGCGTGTATCGGCGCTGCAAGGTGCCTTCGAACGCGAACGGGGCGAGACGTTCGGCATCACCCAAGACATGACACGGCAGTACAAAAGCATGCAAGAGGAGCTGCTGAATCGTGTTAACACGCTCGAAAACACCAATGCAGAGCAGCGCGATCAACTTGGTGTGACACATTCGGGGATGGAAGAGGAGGGTTATCCGAGTCTCACCTTATTGTATCCATTCGTAGAGCTTGCCCGAGTCAATTTTGAGGAGATGAAGCGCGAAAAGGATCGCGTCATTGGTTCCAAGAATATCGAGATCCAGGAGCTCAAGGCTAAAATGGAAGAGATGGCGCAAGAATTTGGCGATATGCTTAAGGAAACACTAGACAAGATGCGTGAGCGCATCGAGATCACGAGCACAAGTTTCGACCACCACGGCGCAGGGGGCGGCATGCCCATGATTCGCCGCCTCGATGAGTTCAATCTCGGCTCGCCGTCCAAACTCTCGTGATTGAACGCGTGAAGCGCAATACGCCATTATGAAACTCATTGTCGTTAACCAGGGTTTCTTGCATCAATTCAAGTATCATGCTCAATTCCTCAAGAAGGATCTTCAACACCATGATTTTACTGTACGCTACCCAAATAGAAGGCTGGTGGGCTCGAGTGTGTTGGGGGGTGTTGGTGGTTGTTAAGAAAACTCGCTCCGAGCAACCAAGCGGAGCTGCTATTATGAGCAACGCCCTCGCGCACGGCGAGCTCTCGCTCTTCGACTGCCCGCGCATCCGCAAGTCCGAGTTCTGGCAGTTCATTAAGCTCGTGGCGCCGCATGGGAGTCCGCCCGACGACCGCACGCACTGGCTGAGCCAGGACGCGACCGACGCATACTGCCTCCGGTGCAGCAAAATGTTCCGCTTCACCAAAGGGTCGAGCAACTCGGTGCGGCGCCACATGGAGCGTTTCCACCGCAAGGAGCTACTCAAGCGGCAAGCCGACAGCAAGAAGAACGCGGTCGTGGTGGCGACGAAGAAGGTCTCGGCCACTGGTGCTGTCGGCGCCTCGGCTGGGAGCGCCGCACTCGTCGTGGCGTCTGCGGCGACCGGCGTCGGTGGCTCGGCACGCAAGTCAAAGCGCGCCGCGTCGCCGCAAGACGCAGAGACGCTCGTTGAAGATGCTGCGTTGCAGCGCATCGCACGGCGCCCCCGACTGGATGGCGGATCCACGCGTGACGCGCGCCACGGCGTGGAGGCGCTGGTCAAGTGGCTCGTGCTGTCGATGCGGCCGTTTTCACTGGTCGACGACCCTGGCTTCGCAGCATTCGCCGAGGCAATCAGCGGCGACCACCAACCTTTTGTAGTGCCGACGCACGACGTGTTGTGCCATTGTTTGGAGCTCATGAGCGAGAACGCGCGCTTCGAGGCCAAGCAGATGGTCAAAAAGGACGTCGTCGGGCCGTTCGCACTGTCGGCCGAGATCTGGCGAGTGCGCGTCTCCGATACGGATGCGACGACGATGGACACGCATGTGAGCATCAATTGCCTGTACCTCGGTGAGGATTTCGTGCCGCAGTCGTGCGTGCTGGATGCGTTGCCCCTCGAGAATTTCGCTAGCGACAATGTTTTTCGACTGCTCCAGGACGCTGGGCTCGCGAAGACGGCCCTCTCGCTCTTTCTTCTTCCGCAAAGTGAAGGCTTGGAGGCCATTGTCAGTACCGATGATACGCTTGTGGTCGTGGATGTCGCGTCCAGTCTCGACACCCTTGTCGGTGGGCTCTTGCGTTCGAACGAATTCGCAGGCTTGCAACGACCGCAGGCAGCTGGCTCGCCGGAAGCCAAGCGGCAGTTAGCTATCGACGAGATCCATTCGGCGCTTGCGGACGTGATGAACTTCATCAAATGGGTACGTGCCAATCCGAGTGCTTGCACACGGTTGGAGGCACTGTTCCCTGCCGCTGGCTTGGAGCTGTCCCGGTTCCCTGTCGAAGAACTATCTACGTGGTCGCTGGTAACGGCCCACGAGGTGGTCTCTCGCGCGGTCCTGATTCGCTGCGCACTCGATGGGGTCATCAACCAATGGAGCGAAGGAAACGTTGCGACTGCCACACAAACGCCACAGAAGATCAACGCTGGGTCGTGGTGCATGCTGGAGGGTCTCCTCGTGCTTTGGAGACCACTCTACGAAGTCGTCCAAGTCGTCACGAATGAGAAAGTGTGCTCACTACCTTTTCTAGTCCCCATTCTGACGATGGCGATGCAGCTATTCGCCCGGGAAAACCTCTTTGACGAGTTGAAGCACCGCTACTCGGCACTGGTGACTGGGATGGACACGGACAGCGTTGGCTCGAACATCATGGCTACATTGGATACGCTGCGGCGCGTCCTCGAGTCGGATCTTCGCGAACGATACGAGACGCTATGCTCGACGCTTCCTTGGATCTCAGCACTGGATCCTCGCTATGCTCGATTGCGTCACTTGTCTGATCCGGAGCGTGAAGTGTGCAAGGAGCAGCTCCTTGAGCATGCCACTGAACTCTACTCAAGCCAACTGCCACCAGCTGCTGCGCCAACAGAATCACTCGGTACGCTCGCACCTCCCGAGTTCGACAGCGACATCATGTATGGCGATGCGCGCACTCCTGGCCCGAGCATGCCGGGGCTCATGCATCGCCTCCTCTACGACGAAGACGAAGACGTGCCAGTCACTCCGGACCCTGTGCTGAGTCGTGAAACGGAACTTGCGCAGGCGCGTCTCTACGCCGCGAATGAGATTTCGGTGTACCTGAATGAGCATCAGCTGCGAAAGACGCGGATCACATGTCCACTTCAGTGGTGGGGCACGAACCGGGAACGGTTTCCGTTCTTGGCACCGCTCGCACGCCAGTGGTTGAGTACCCGCGTGTGTATCTCGCCCGGGTTGCTTTCTGGTCGCTTGATAAGTAGAGAGCTGGCCGAGTCGCTAGGCAGCAAGACCCAGAAGGAGAAATGGCTTAAGCTGGCCGGGGACGTGGTAGTGCTGCATGCGATCTGCGAGGCTGTGTCCTCAAGCGATGTGTCTCTGTGATTTCAAATGCAGCTGACAGCAGAGATTTGCAGACTGGTATCTCCTCGACGAATCTTTAACCTTATCGCGATTTGGATCATTGGGCGAAGCCCTTTAACAATCAGTCCGCGAGTCAACCAGACTGTTTAGGCCGTATTTCGGAGTTGGACCGAAATCCAATTATCTCACCCACTTATCCAATCAGCGATCAGAAAAAACCACTGGAAAGGTCTTTCCACGCTGAATCCGAATCTCTA
>JAADVC010000679.1:0-17193 GCA_023334575.1 Pythium volutum
AGGTAGAGGAATTCAATCTCGGTCCCGCACGCGCGTCCGCGCCGCGCGACACTGGAGAAGTACCCGACGCAGACGAGCAGAACGGGCGTGAGCGGGACTTTAGTCATGGTGGCGGAGGACGAGTTGGAGAAGTTGTTGTAGTAGGTGGTCGAATGGCGAATTGGAAAGTGAGCTGCCTCTGGTCTCGGGTCTCCTTCGATGAAGTCTCCCGACCAGCTCTGTGCGTAGTGAATCGCAACTGATTTATGCAGTAGAGTAACGCAACTGATTTATAGAATAACCTCAAACGGTTCGCCTCAACCTAGTCTTGAACCCGTTTGAGATTGAGACGGATAGCATCGAAAACTCAGATATCAGGATGGATTCTGGCCAATCAGTGACGGGCTCTCAAGAGGAGGATGAAAAACAGCTACACTGTGACACTGCCATTGGGCCAGAGACACCCACTCTCTTCCGCAGCCCCATGGACAAGGCAACGAGGACGTCGGTGTGAAGCTAACGACACAGGCCCAGCGACCATTGATTCGCCTATTGTAGAAGCAGGATTCGCAAACGGACAGCATGGTTGTGGTTATAGTAAGTAGACGGACCAAGCCCTTTTCCCTATCCAGTGGCTGCTGCGTCCGCCATGCGTTGTGCTGCCTTGTTCTTCCTTTGCTCTTTCCACCTCTCTCCGACTCTCTCCACCGGATAGCTGCGCCGCCATGGATCTGCGCGTAGAGCTCACAGGCGCGCGATCCCAATTCGACGAATACAGACCACCCGTGGCCGTGGCCACAGTCAAACCTTGCTAGTCTTGGGTGTCGCCTTGCACGCAGCCCCCACTACGTTTAGCAACAGAACACAGTCTGCAAGTATCCATGGCTCACGCTGGCGGCTTTGTCTTGCGTCTAACTGGGAGTGTTCGTGGAAAGTGCGAGGGAACGCGAGACGCGGCGCTTTCGTTCACGTTGCTGACGATTAGTTTTGTGGAGAGCTCTTCGCAACAAGAGCTTCTTGTTCTTGAAATGAGTTGACGAGACGGATGACGTCGTCCTTTAGGAGACATTAGGAGAACTGGGGTTGCACCCCAGACCCCCGCAACTAGAATTATGAATAGAGTCGGCGGCAAGGGTCCGCTCGCAGGGGAGCTCCCGTTTATTCTTGATCGAAAAAACGGTGGGCCATTTTGTGGTCAGGTCAAATTTTAGGGCCATTTTAGATTCTTCCCCTTTTGGGCTGAATGGCGGCGGCAACCTTTTTTGGGAGAAGGCCGGCGATCGTAGTCGTAGGTGATGCGCCGGCGAACGTGTTTGCGTTGGCGAGAGAGTCGTCGCGTCGCGTCGCGATGGTCAAATTCAGCTGATTTCAGCGCACGCAATTGAAAGTCGGATAGGTTTCATATACCACACACCAGTGAACCACGTACATACTTGCGTGAATCCATGTACACGGCGTCTAATGTTGGAGTATGTTGAAGCGCGAGTTGGGCATCTGCCTGCGTACGAAAATCCGACAGAGACAATTCTTTCCTCAAATGGGTCGATTTGGACCTATGGCTGCTGGTTTGAAAGACTGAGTCTACCCACCAGCAACGTCGTCGAAACGGACAGTACAAGTATCCCCATACCTTTTTAGTGCTCTTTTCGCCTGCTACTACTAGAGGATCACACACCAATGGATCTGTGCAACTGCAACGGAACCTTTTCCCCTACTCGTCTTGGCGCGTGCTCACGAGGCTCACGCGCACGCAACGCGTCTCGCTCGTGGCCGCAAAGTCCAAAACAGACTGGACATTCTGCGTCTCCATGGGGATCCGCGTGGCCGCGAGTCCGCTGAGAAAGGCGGCTTGGTGGCGTGGCGTCAGCTTCTCCTTGAGCCCATAGACACTCTTCCCATTGGTCGCCTGCGAGACCTCGATCAGTTTGTGCGACGTGCGCAGTCCATGCGGCAGATCAATCGCAACGTGCGCGAGAAAGACGTTCTTTTGGAGCATGATTTGGAGCTCCGTCATTTTCTCAAAGCCGTTGAGCTGGAGTTGCAGCGTGCGTACCGACTGTGCGAGCGGATGGCTCGCGTCCGCGAGTGCCGTTAAGAACGCAGTCCAGTCGGGCTTGTCCCAGAGCACGCCCTCGAGCAGCAGCTCTTGGACCTTAAGCAGGCTTGGACGAGTATGGTCCCAGAGCGGTTGCAGGTACCGCGACATGATGCCCTTGACGCGAAGCTTGGTGAGACTGGGGAGGTGCTGGCCCAGCAATTTGTTCATGGCCGTGACCTCGGCACGTGACGGCTCTTGGAGTTCCAACTCTTTAAGCGTCGAAGAATAGGTGCCAAGCAACGTACAAAAGCCCACGAGCCCACGCGGATCGTCGCTGCTCAGCGAAAACTCGACCGACATGCTCTCGAGCGCGTGCTCGCGCGGCGACGGCGCTGTAAACGGGATCTTGTCGTCGCGCGACGTGAGTGCGATCTGCTTGATCGAGAGCTTGCGCAGCGAGCGGCACGCCTCGAGCAGCATGAACAAGTGCATGAGCTGGAACTCGCCCTGTTCCAGTTCCATGCGAAGCTCCTCGAGCGGACGCCCGACGACTGTCGCCAGGCGCACCATACTTTGCGCGGTCGGCTCTTCGTTGAGAAAGAGCAAGTCGAGTTGCTTGAGCGGGCGGCCTCGCTCTTCAGTCGCATTCGCCTCGGTCGCCGCTGGCCGCAGTTCCTGGACAAGCGACCGCGCGACGCTGCACTGGCCAAAGCCCGCCAGCAATACGTCGACCGTCGCGCCGCGTCCACTGTCGTGCATCACACCGAGTACTTCATTTGCGTTCGAAAGATACTTGCTGGCCGTCTTGTCGTCGAGCACGCTGCCCGTGCGGTTGTGCCACGACGCCAGGTGGAGCGCACGCACGCACGCGTCCCGTGTCGGCATGCCGTAGATCGCGAGGATATTCGCCACGTCGTCGCGCGTGAGAAACTGGTCGCGAAAGCTCAGCTTCGTCAGCGTGCCGCAGCGCAAGAGGTAGCCAGTGTACTTGGCCCGCAGTGCGCGGTCGTGGCGCGGGTCGGCGAGCGCCATGACGAGCGAGCCCGTTGTGACATAGTCGCCGCTATGGGCCAGCGCCGAGAGAAACGCCGTCGCGGCCGTCGCCTTGGCGTAGCAGTCTCGGTCCAACCCGGGCTCGCCAAACATGGCCGCGACGATCCACGGATGCTGCTGGGTCTCAGTATGCCCAAACGCCTTTCTCGCCGTCAAATCCAGAAACCACTTCCAGCGGATCAGCTTTGTGCGGTCCATGGACGCGGCCGGTACGTCAAAGTGGGTCTCGACTTCGGCCGTGCCGCGGAACGTATGCACTTCGCGGTAGACGTCGACGAGTTCGACCAGCTCGGGCGCCGGAATCACATAGACTTTGGTCACGTGGAACACCTTGCGGTTGATGTGGCGCAGCATGCTGGCCATCGCGGCGGGCTTTTGCATGCCTGGCACAATCTCGAGCTGCACTTGGAGATCAAATGCCACGGCGATATCGTCGTCACGGACGCGTCCGTCACTGAGTACGAGCAGCTCGCGCTTGGTCTGCTGGAACGCGTCGCTGAGATCCTCGAGAAAGGCGCTGAAAAACGTCTTGTCGTACGTGCGCGTGTCCACGGGCAGCCGCAATTGGACCTTTTCACCGATTGCAAACGGCTCGTAGGTCCACGCGCGTGTGATCCACGGCATGCCGTGTGCCAGCGCAGTCAATCTCGAGCGCGATCGCGAACAACTCAAAGGCTTCACGGAGTGTGCGTTGGTCTTGTGGCGAGATGGTCTGCACCAAATCAATGTACTGGCGTTCGGGAACTGAGCGTCCTTTGCGAATGCCATTGCCGCTGTCGCCGCCGTAGAGCTGCTCGCGCCACCGTGGTGCACTGTCGCCGTGGCCCTGCGGTGTACGCACGTGCACGTGGAGCGAGCGGTCGACTTTTGCAAACCATGGATGCAGCAATGGTTCCATACTGAGAGAGAAGACAGAGGAGGTGATAAGCAGTTGCGCACGAGAAGGGGAATTGGAGAATGAATGAAAAAGCAACAGCAACTTATATTCAAGTGGAAAGGGGGGATGGGGCCATGGCACTTTTGTGGCACTTTTCTACTTTTTGTGGCACTTTTTGTACTTTCGGCAACTTTACAAATATGTGAGCAACTGTAAGCCGATTGGAGCAACTATAAGCCGATTGGAGCAACTATAAGCTGGTTTGAGCAACTGGAAGCAGATTTGCGCTACTTGTCATCAAAAGAGGGCACTTTTGAGGCACCAATCATTTGAACATTTTCATTTTCGAGCAACTTTTCGAGCGCAAAGAATCAGACCATTCGACATTTTGTGCAACAGACTCAGATTTGAGCAACTTTTCGGCGAGCTCACGATTACGTTTCTACTATAGCGTATCTACTTAGGCGGGTATTGGGAGAGAGAGCCACAACGCTTTATTTATAATTACATACTACAAGATTGGATGTACCAGTTCCCAAATATATTATTTCTCATAAACATGAAAATCACCTGCTCAATCTGTCCGAAACAGCTCATCATTCAGAATGCGGATCTTGACCCGCGTGCGCGTCACCCGCGTCGTGCGCCTGACGCGCGCCATGGCGACAACAACACGTGACCATCGTCAAGGCTACGAGGCATTTGGTTCGTTCCACACGCCGTCGACCGATGCGCTCTTTGCCGGCCACGCGCCGCCCGATCTGCCGGATCCACAAACGTTTCTGCCCGCCCTCTCGACCGATGATCTCTTGTGTCACGACCCACAGAAGGAGCCGCGAAATCCAGCGCACAACCGCGCGCTGTTTACGATCGATTTTAATCGCTGGACGTACTTGAACCACGGCGCGTTCGGCGGACCAACGCGGTACGCGAGCCGCGTCGCGAGTGCGTGGCGCGACTTTGCCGACGAGCAGCCGCTGCTGTTTAACGACCGCTTGCTGTTTCCGTACGTTGTGCAGTCCATTTGTGCGCTGGCGCGCGTGCTCCACGTCGCAGATCCACAGGAACTCGTGCTGCTTCCAAACGCAACGTCTGGACTCCACGCTGTGCTGGATTCCGTGCTGCGGGATGCCGTGGGGAATGAGAAAGGCGATGACGTGGTGGTTTGCTTTAGCGTGCGATACGGCGCCGTGCGCAAGATGCTGCAGAGTCTCGAGACGACGCCACGCGCGAGACGCCTGCGTGTCCACGAAGAGCCGCTCTCGTTGGAAGACTCGTACGACGACAGCGTCGTGCTCGAGAAACTCGAGCGTGCGCTCGACGAGATTGTGAATGACGCCAAAGGCACGCGTTGTCCGCTCGTGATTGTGGACCACATCACGTCCAACACGGGCGTGCTACTTCCCGTCGAGGAGATTGTCGAGCTCTGCCATGCGAGGGGAATCCCCGTGCTGGTCGATGGCGCCCACGGTCTCTTCAATCTGCCGCTCAATCTCGACGCACTGCACGCCGACTATTACGTTGGCAACTGCCACAAGTGGTTTGCGTCGCCCAAGGGCGCGGCCTTTCTCCACGTCAACAAACGCACGGCGATCGCACAGACGCAGGACGTAGAGATCCGTCCACGCGTCGTCTCGCACGGCTTTTACGACGGCTTCCAGAGTGCGTTCATGTGGAGCGGCCTCCAAGACTATGCGCCGTGGCTCGCGCTCCCCAAGTGTATCGACTTTTGGAACCTCCAGGACGTCACGCAATGCCGAACGTACATGCACACGCTAGTCCAGGACGCAACGGAACTTCTCTATGAAGCGTGGGGCATGGAGAGTGAGCTAGAGAGTGCGAGACGCTTCCCACACCACAAGCGCCATGCGATGCGGCTCGTGAAACTACCGTCGCGTCGCGTCTTTGGGGTCGACTGTAATAACGTCGAGGCCATGAAGAACGACTCGAGCGATGCCAAGCACATTCAGGACACGCTCCACAACGCCCATGCCATGGAAGTGCCCGTGAAATGCGTCGACGGCGTGCTGTACGTGCGCATCTCGGCCCACGTGTACAATGCCATTAGTGACTATGACCGGCTCGCGCAAGTGATTTCGAAGGCATAGAAACGAGGGAATCCTTTGGGATCCTGAAGAGACGTTCGAAACTGTACTCGCAGATCCCAAAACACAAGTCGCACGTGAAACATGGCGCGTGGTCTCTTGCTTATGCTGACGCTTCTTTTTCTCCTGCCTCTTCTAGTGCCGTCCGTGGTCGTAGGGCTGGAGCAGAGTGGCGACACGCTCCGCACTGTCGAGGCGAGTGTCACGTCACTCTCCCCTGGGAACCCGGGGACGGCCGACGTGCTGCTCCAGTGGCAGGCGTTCGACAAGCAGCTCTACGACGACAGCATCATCTCGGCCAGCAACAGTGATCCCGTGGTCGCCTATGAAGTCCAGTCGACGGTCTCGGGCGCCGACGACTGGGTCTCCCTCTCCACCAGCGTCTCGGGAATGAGCGTCTCGTTCGTCGCTGGCGCTCGTCGCGACCGCCACGAGAAGCAGCGCGTATTCACACGCGTGGACGCCGGCCAGACCATCGCGAGCGGCAGCTTCCGCCTTTCTATCTCGCACGCCGGCACGAGTCTGCTCGACATGCACCAGCACACAGTCACGCCGCCAATCGCGTTGGACGCCAGCGAGAGCGACTTCAAGGCGGCGCTCGAGACGCTCGACGTGGTCTCACGTGTCCAAGTCTTTCGCCGTTCGCTGAACGCGGCCGCTGGGACTTTTGAGTGGATTGTGCTCTTTGATCCGCCGTCGCTCGACTCGCGCAGTGACCACGGCGATCTGCCGCTGCTGACGCTGTTCAGCGAGACCATCGCCGCGACTTACAGCGGCGCCGGCGACCAGGTCGCGATCCAGTCCATGACGGAAGGGATTGTTGACGGCGTCGTGTGCGTCGACGACTGTGTCTTCACAGCCAGCGGACTGAGTGCAGGCCAGACACTGGCGTTCCGTGTGCGCGCTCGCTTTGCATCCCAAGGTTGGAGCGACTGGAGACGCGCGAGCGAGCCGCTTGGGATCCCTGCGACGCCACTACCACGCGCGCCGTCTTCGCCCGAGCTGCTCGCGGCCACGACGTCACGGCTCACGATCCAGTGGAGCACTGCCGACAGTAGTGGAGACGTGATTCTCTTCCCTCCAAGATCGTTCCATCTCCAACAGAAATGCGGTCGCGATCTCAGCTGGCGGTCCGTGGACACGGCGATCCCACCCGGAAGCACGGCCACGACCGTCTCGACGTCGACACCAACTCTGCTGCCCAACACAACGTGCGCGTTTCGCGTCGCTGCGGCCAACGCCAATGGCGCTGGGCCCTTCAGTTCACCATCAGCGCTCTTCCGCACAAACGCTGCTGCACCAATGTCGCCACGACAATTGACGGTCTCGTGTATCCCAACGCTTGGTCTCACGTGGCAGTCGCCTCTCAGTGACGGCGGCTCGTCTATCGTCGCGTACGATCTCGAGCTCCACTCGTTTGCGTCTTCGACGTGGGTGCGGATCCCACCCAGTGCTGTGGACGTAGATGCACGACGCTGTGATCTCAATTCGTCACTACTACTGGTGTCGTTTACGCGATACGTCGCTCGCATCCGCGCACGTAATGCCATGGGCGCGAGTGCGTTTGTCGAGTTTCCCTCTTTTCTGACCGATTATCGCGTAGCGCCGTCCAGTGCTAATACGACGATCTCCACAACCGACGCCATGACGATCGTGACGTTTCCAGCGACGCGGCAGCGCGCCGCCAACACGGACGACCTTCAGTACGTCCACGGCGTCGCGAACGGTGGATTTTTGCAGGGCCAAGACGGTGAACACGGCGTCGTGCTCGTGTTTTTCATCACGCTGGACGGCGAGCGACTCGACGAGCAGCCGTTCTACTTTACGGGCCGTGAGCAAACGCTCCATATCCCACAGGACGAGTCGCCGCAACGGCAGGTCGTTGCGTTGGACGCGTACGCGTGGGGTGGGGGAGGTGGCAGCGGCGCCAAAGCCGCGTGGGGGACGGGAGGAGGCGGTGCGTTTGCACGTGGCGTCGTGCGGGTTTCACCCGGAGACTCTATCCAGATTCTGGTCGGTGGTGGAGGCCAGGGTCCGTCACGTGGCGGACGCGGCGGCTGGAACGGCGGAGGTGATGGCGGAGTCGGCGGCTTTCCTGGGGGAGGAGAGGACGGTCTCTTTCCAGACGCCACGGCGATTCCGCTGGACAGCCGTGCCACTGGGACCCTACGGAATGAATACCACTCGATCAACGTCGAGGGCGACCTTCGTGATATTGTGGGGCTTCCAGCGAGACACAACCACTTGGATTATGGTTTTGCTGCTGCGTCGGCCGACTACTCGACACTTGCAACCGGCGGCAGTGGCGGCTCTGCCTCCCACGGAGGAGCCGCTGGCCAGTCCGCCTCCTCCGCTTTCTCACGCTTTGGCAAATGCTTTGTCGACGCCGACAGCGGCGCTGTGTTTGTCGGCTCGTCCCTTGCGGCTGCGCAGGCGTCGCCCGGCCGTCGTGGGGTGGGAGGCCACGGTCAAGACGGCCAGGACTGTGGTGGGGGCGGTGGCGGCGGGTTCTTTGGAGGCGGCGGAGGCGGTGCGGGCATTGACGGCGCCGGCGGTGGCGGCGGCAGCAGCTTTGTCGCGATGGATCTCTTGTTCACACCGGTTACGACAGCACGTCCGTCTCTTGAACGGGTCGCGAATTTCGTGGCGCAGGCCGTGACCTCCACGTCAGTCTTGCTCACGTGGCAGGCGCCCCCGCTCGGGTACGTGGAGCCCGTCCAGGGCTTTGTCGTCGAGATGGCGAACCGCTCGGCCAATGAAAACTTCCGCGTGACGCGTTTGCTGCCGTCGGCAGCGACCAGTTTAAGCGTAGGGCCCCTCACACCGATGTGGTGGTACCGGTTTCGCATCAAGCCGCTCTTCCGCGACGCCGCCCATGGCGGCTTCAGCGAAGTCCGCGCGATCCAGACGCTCGCGACGCCTGTGAATATATGGAGACAAGTGCGTAGCGTGCGATCGCTGGACGAATGCACGACCCATGGCGGTGCACGACGCGTGGACGCGCACCCGTGGCGGAAGCTGCCGTCGGGACGGCGTGGCCACTCGCTCACGGCGTTTGACGATGGGTTTCTTTATTTGTTTGGAGGGTTCAGTGGTGGCTACGCGTGCAACCAGGCCCACAAGGCCGCCTGTGTGGTCGCGAGGGGCGTCACGAACGAGCTCTGGCGGTTCGATACCCGCACGCACAGCTGGCTCGAGCTTATGACAGTGGGCGGCCCACCACCCGCGAGAGAAAAGCACTCCATGGCCGTGGTCTCGAGCCATTTGCTATTGTTTGGTGGTCGCCAGGGTGGTGTGGATGACGCTTCGGCCTCACTCAACGATCTCTGGAGCCTCCAAATCTCCTCGACGACCCGCAAGACGACCACGGCGTCGCTGCAGAACAGCGAGACCAACCTCGTGCTCCATGACGGCGGAGAGACCGTTACGATCGCCAACATCGGCCAAGCGCCAGACATGTGCGTGGCCGACATGGTCGTCACACTGGACGTGACCCACGCGTGTGCGCAGTCGCTCCGGATCGAACTACTCGGCCCCGGACCGTCGACGCATCCGCAGCGACAGCAGACGGCCACGTCGCCTATTGACTCGCAGACACTCGAAACGACGTGGAGCGACGCCGCAGGCTTTGATGTCGGTGGCAAGCGGACAACACCGACGACTGCGAGCGCACGCTCGTTCCCCGTGACGCTTCAGCGTCCCGAGATTGCGTCTGATAGGAGCGCGTGTCTGTCGGGCCGCCGCACGCTGACGTTCAATGCCTCGTCGTCGCTGGAGCCGCTCACAGTGTTTCGCCAGTTGTCGGCGGCCGGCGGATGGACGCTGAGCGTGCTGGACACGCTGCTGGACGGCACGACGGGCGTGCTCAATAGCTGGGATATTGTGTTCATGCTCACACCGTGTGTACCAACGTGGACCTGGACAAATGTCGGGATCGCTACGACGGGCACGCCGCCCTCGACGCGGTTTCAGCACACGGCGATCGTGTACCAGTCGTCCATGTTTGTCTACGGCGGACGAAATGCCAAGCCGCTCACGGATCTTTATCGGTTGGACTATAACGCTGCCGCTAATACCGGGACCTGGACAACGCTATTGCCCGTGACGACGCCACGAGACACTGCGTTTCACCACGGACGTGTCGTGCTGCTGACGCCCTACGAGCTGCTAGCGATCGGCCAGGGACTGCGCAGTCGAGCGACGCTGGCGATGGCGCACACCATCACGTCAGGTCGCTATGTCGCTCGTAAGTCGGTCACGGAGATGCTCGCGCCGTGGCGGCCACTGGTTGTCAATGAGACTACACAAGAGAACAATGAGTCGCCGCTCGGTCGGTACTTGTCCTCGGCAGTCTACATGAGCGACCCGACGCCGCGCGTGTACCTCTATGGCGGCCAAGACGACACGGCACTGATGAGTGATCTGTGGGTGCTGCGGCTTGACGCCATGGCCGAGTCCCAGTCGAGTATCGAGATCGAAACCAAGCGACTCGAGATTTGCACGTGGCGACTAGCGAATGCCGTGCTCCAGCAAAAGTGGACAGCATCGTGCGGAGCCACCAGTGCAAGTATTGCAGCCGCGACTGCGAGCGAGTGTTCATTGGATACAGTGCTACTGTACGCGTGGTGCACCAAAACGTACCAGACTATCCTGCTATGATAATGGTGATCCAGCTATGACTCGCCCGCATCGTCGTACTCGATCTCGTCCAATCGCAGTGGGCCCACCACTTCGTCGAGGATCGCGAGCACGCGTGGCTTGACAAACGCGAGCTGATGTTGCGGGAGAAAGCGATCCGAGACCGACATCGCAATGGTCACGAGCGCCGGTGGATTGGAGGCTTTGGACGCTTCGAGAAACGCTCGGAATCCATCCAGCAGACGCTCGATCTCGGACTCGCTGCTCTCGTGGTGCGGTAGATCGAGACACGGCGCAGCTTCCCAAATGGCGTCGCGGGTCTCTTCTTCCGTGGTCGCAAGCAGATCCAAAAATGCGAGCAGAGAGTCCATCATGGGTTTGTCGTCGTGGTCGTCCTCGTCGTAGAACGGGAGAAGCGCGTCGACCAATTCCGTACCGCGAAGCTCAATCTGGGACGGCTGCATTTGTTCGATGAGTTCCATGATCTCGAGGAATTCCAGTCGCTCCAGAGCGCGTAATGGAGGAGACAGCGGCGACGACGGCCGTCGGTGCCGTGGCCGCGTGAAGACGTGGGTGAGGAGGTCGATTTGCGGGGGCGAGCATATCACTTCGAGGTCTTTGCGGAACGGATTCCACGTCGAAAAGTAGTCGAGATCAATGTCCAAGATCCACGGCGTCGAGACAGTCGACGCGACACTGAGCGGATCTTCCGTCACAAAGAGATCCCAGCGTCTAGCAAAATGTAAAGCACGACTGAGATCTCAAATCCACATAGGAACATGCTTTTCCCAATCGCAAGACTCACTTGCTAGTCGCAGGATCCATGGCCGACTCGGGGGCATAGAGACTGTCGTCGATAAAGTGCGCCCACGGACACGAGACCTTGAGCCGGTCTATTCAGACAGGCTAGTATCAGCCTCCCTCCATAAAACTACATCTGAAACTGGTTAGGAGACTGTACCAGAGTCATTGAGGCGGCCGACCGTAATGCCCTCCATGCTGTCTCCCGCTTGCATCTGTCCCGCCCATGGCGATTTGATCCACGAGATGCGGTCGACATGGCCGGCGAACACGAGCGGCAGCAGGAACTCGGCAATACCGGACGGCGAGTCGTCCAGCGCATCATAGAGTTGTTCCGGCTCAAACACGAGTGATGATCCGACCGAGGAAGAGAACGACAGGTCGGGATGCGCGTCCCAGTGGACAATATGGAGACTCTCGAACGGCAGTGCGCGGCGGCGAATGGCCTGAATAGAAGCCAAGTGGTCCGCAGGATCAGATACACAACAGTAGACAAGCCTCACAAGGGGGAAGCAGCACCAAACTCACGTAATGGATCTCCGGTAGCACATGGTGGTGGTCATCTGCGATCACGACGCGAAGCCGCGGCTGTGGCGCACGCGGCGGCGACGCGGGGGCCGCAGCGCTCTCCATCTCCATCCTCAGAAATGAGGTCGGTCAAATGGCTAAGATACTCCAAATGTTGCGCGAAGGTCGTCCGTATATACAACGTGGACCACATGGTTTCCCTATCGTACGTGGCCCACACCATTTTCGTTATCTGTCCCTCGTTGGTCCCGAATTAGTGAGCAGCTCCACCCATGGGTCGCCTATTTCCCCATCCAGTGGTGAAGACGCCGAGCGCCGCGCAAGAGAGAGAGAGGGATGGCGCCGTCTCCGTCGCCGTCCGTAAGCGGCCACGCGCCTGTCCACGGCCACAGCGCCGCCGCGTACCATGCGCAGTCGGCCGCGTCGCTCGCGGAGCTGGAACGCCCCGTGAAAGACGTCCAGGACAAGTGGAAATTGCTGCCGTACTTTCTCCAATTGCGCGGACTCGTGAAGCAACACATTGATTCGTTTGACTATTTCACGAGCGTCGACATGAAGAACATTGTGCGCGCCAAGGCCAACAACATGGTGCGCAGCGACGCCGACCCGAAATTCTTTTTGCAGTACACGGACATTCACATTGGCTCGCCGTCAATCGAAGAAGAGGCGTTTGTGAGTTCGTCAGTCACGCCGCACCAGTGCCGCTTGCGTGACCGCACGTACGCTGCGCCCGTGTACGTGAGCGTGCGTTACCGCCGCGGCAACAAGATTGTGACCAACAACAAGGTGCTCATTGGCCGCATCCCGATCATGCTGCGCTCGGCCAACTGTATCCTCAAAGACAAGGGCGAGGCCGAGCTCGCCAAGCTCAAGGAGTGTCCGTACGATCCCGGAGGATACTTTATTGTCAAGGGCGTCGAAAAGGTCGTGCTCATCCACGAGCAGCTCTCGAAGAACCGCGTCATTATCGAAGAAGACGCCAAGCAAAACGTGTGCGCGTCCATTACGTCGTCGACCCACGAGCGCAAGTCGCGCACCAACATTTTCATTAACAAGAAGCGGCTCTACCTCAAGTCGAATTCGTTTGGCAGCGACATTCCGATCGTCATTGTGCTTCGCGGCATGGGCATGGAAAGCGACCAAGAGATTGTCTCGCTCATTGGCAGCGAGCCGCCCGAGCTCACGGACGCGCTCACGGCGTCGTTTGAAGAGGCCTCGGACCTCAAGGTGTTTACGCAATTGCAGGCGCTCGAGTACATTGGTTCCAAGATGAATGCCGTGACCAAGGTTGGCGCCATGAGCGACAACGCGCGCAGCCGTGGCCACGGCGGCCACCACCAGCAAAACGACCGGTCGCTCGCGGACGCGGCGCGGTCGGCGCTCGCCAATCTGGTGCTCAACCACGTGCCATGTGAAGACTACAATTTCCGTCTCAAGTGCATTTACGTGGCCCACATTGTGCGGCGCATCATCTTGACCGACAAGGACCGCACGCAGCTCGACGACAAGGACTATTACGGCAACAAGCGCCTGGAATTGGCCGGCCAGTTGCTGTCGCTATTGTTTGAAGATTTGTTCAAGCGGTTCAACAGCGATCTCAAGCGCCAGGCCGACATGGTGCTGAGCAAACCGAACCGCGCGTCTGTGTTTGACATTCTCAAGAGCATTCGCACCGACACGATCACTCAGGGCTTTTACCACGCGCTCTCGACGGGCAACTGGACACTCAAGCGGTTCCGCATGGACCGTGCCGGCGTCACGCACGTGCTGTCGCGGCTCTCGTACATGTCGGCATTGGGCATGATGACACGCATCTCGTCGCAGTTTGAAAAGACCCGCAAGGTCTCGGGGCCGCGCGCGCTGCAGCCGTCGCAGTGGGGCATGCTGTGTCCGGCCGACACGCCCGAGGGCGAAGCCTGTGGACTCGTGAAAAACTTGGCGCTGCTGTGCCACGTGACGTCGGACGACGAAGCCGCGCCCATCAAAAGGCTGTGCTTTGACCTGGGCGTGAGCGACGTGTCGCTGAGCTCGGGCGAAGAGATCAACCACCCGGCGACGTATCTCGTGATCTTAAACGGCGTCATCATTGGCACGCACGTGACGCCGCGCACGTTTGTCACGCGGCTGCGGCGCATCCGTCGTGCCGGTCTGATTGGCGAATTCGTATCAGTCATGATGCACGACGTGCAGCGCGTCGTGTACATTGCCTCGGACGGCGGCCGCGTGTGCCGTCCGCTGCTGCTGATTGACCCGGTCACGCACCGCACGCGGCTCACGCAGACCCACTTGGACGAGCTCCAGTCGGGCGCGCGCGACTTGCATTCGCTGATTGTCGAAGGCTGCGTCGAGTATGTCGACGTGAATGAAGAAAACAATTGCCTGGTCGCACTCCACGAGAGCGAGATTGGCGCGCGCACGACCCACATTGAGATTGACCCCGTGACGATCCTGGGCGTCGTGTCGGGACTGATTCCGTACCCGCACCACAACCAGTCGCCGCGTAATACGTACCAGTGCGCCATGGGCAAGCAGGCCATTGGTACGATCGCCATGAACCAGTACGAACGCATTGACACGCTGCTGTACACGATGGTGTATCCGCAAATGCCCATGGTCAAGACGCGCGTTTTGGATTTGGTCAACTTTGACAATGTCCCGGCCGGCCAGAACGCGACGGTCGCGGTCATGAGTTATTCGGGCTATGACATTGAAGACGCGATCGTGCTCAACAAGGCGTCGCTCGACCGTGGCTTTGGACGCTGCATGGTGTTTAAAAAGTACCAAACCATGATTAAAAAGTACGCGAACGGTTCGTACGACCGCATTGTCGGTCCGCCCGACTTTGACAGCTTGGTCTCGACGGGCGTCGGCGGCGGCATGGGCTTTCGCAACGCCAAGTATGCGTCGTTGGACGCCGATGGCATTGCGCGCGTCGGCGGCATTGTGCAGCACGGCGCGATCATGATCAACAAGGAGCAGCCGACGCAGCTGAATGACTCGGTGGATGGCCGCGATCCGCTCGACGTGACGTACTCGCCGGCGCCCACGACGTACAAGGGGCCGATCCCAGGGTACGTCGACAAGGTGCTGCTCACGTCGTCCGAGCAAAACCACTTTTTGGTCAAGGTGCTCGTGCGCCAGACGCGGCGGCCAGAGATTGGCGACAAGTTTAGCAGTCGCCACGGGCAAAAGGGCGTCTGCGGCACGATCCGCAACCAGGAAGACATGCCGTTTAACGACCAGGGCATTTGTCCCGACCTCATTATGAACCCACACGGCTTTCCGAGCCGCATGACGGTCGGCAAGATGATTGAGTTGATTGCCGGCAAGGCCGGTGTGCTCAATGGACGACGCGCGTACGGCACAGCGTTTGGCGAACAGTACGGCACGGCCGACAAGGTGCTTGACTGCTCGCACGAGTTGGTCAAGAATGGCTTCAACTATGCCGGCAAGGACTACCTCACGTCGGGCATTACGGGCGAACCCATTTTGTGCTACATTTTCATGGGACCCATATACTACCAAAAGCTCAAGCACATGGTCATGGACAAGATGCACGCGCGTGCGCGTGGGCCGCGCGCCGTGCTCACCCGGCAGCCGACGGAAGGGCGGTCGCGCGACGGCGGCCTACGGCTCGGCGAGATGGAGCGCGACTGTTTGATTGGCTATGGCGCGAGCATGCTGCTCATGGAACGGCTCATGCTGTCGAGCGATGCGTTCAGTGCCGACGTGTGCCAGGGCTGCCGCATGCTCGGGTACGAAGGCTGGTGTCAGTACTGCAAGTCGGAGGAAAAGGTCGTGAGCATTCGCATTCCGTACGCGTGCAAGCTGCTCTTCCAGGAGCTCCAGGCCATGAACATTGTGCCGAGGCTCACGCTTAAGGAGTACTAGAAAGGTGGACGTTGGGAATCGAAAAAGAAAGAAACGAATGGGAGGCTGTTGGAAACTTCAACCTGTTGAAAGCTCTTGACAGTGGGTGTCGTTGTTGTCCCAGCGTTTTGTATTTTCGGATACGTTGGCGTCTCGTGATGTGTTGGACAACCAACGTTCGTATCCATGGGTGTACTTGAAGTTTGTATCAGGCAGATTCTCACTGCAAACTCTAGATACGGCTCGCGTGTCCACGAACTGAACCAACAGAAAACGCCAACTCTCCGGCTCTCGCCAACACCACACGTTGGTTTTGTTCTCTCTTCAGGAAAAATCCTGCTGTTGATCGTGTCGTGGACGACTAGAAAGTCGCCACGTTCGAATCGCGTTCTGTTGGCGGGGTCCCATTTCCGAGCATCCAGGGAGCACGCCACCAACCCGTTTCTGGACGGATCCGGACAGTTGGATCCAGTGGTTTCCGGTGGGTAGACACGACAAGAGCAGCTGCACGTGTGTCGCGCGGCGATTGAGGAGCTGCCCACCAGTGACGCACCTTTCGAGTGTCAGATTTCCCCTTGATTTCCCGGAGGATCGAAACGTCGCTTGGACCGACTACCTGCTTCTAATTGGTCAATAGAGTGCACGCTTTTATTTCGTTCAACCCTTCGATTGGCTTAAAACCAGCAGGTCAGAAGGAACCAGTTCCCTTGGCGGCTTCCAGCAAGATTCCGTGGTACAAAACGACACGAGCGAAGAAGCCGACGCGCGCGTGCCGCGGACAGAGAGAGACAGCACCGCCGTCCTATATGCAGTGTGTGTGGTTTTCGTATAGGAAGGGAGTTCAGGGCGGATACATTTTCTTTTCTGTAGATCTGTGTCTGGTGGTGGTAACCAAGTCGTTGGCATTTCCATTCTTACCCTCTCACGCTCGCACGTGAGGGCGTCTCTCCTCCACCTACCCGACTACAACGGCCCTTGGGTCGGTAGAAATTACCTGTAGACGACCATGAAGCTCTCGGCGGTCGTGCGGCTTTTCTGTGTGGGCGCAGTGCTTTGCGTTGGCGGTGGCCAGCGAGTGTTCGCGCAGACCGACACGCCCGCGCCAACAGATGCAGTGACGCCGGCGCCAACGCCAACAGACTTTGTACCAGGCACGGTTGCACCAGCGTCCCCGACACCCGAACCAACGACAACTGCGCCCACCACGCCTGAGCCAACAACGCCCGCACCAACAACGACTCCGGTTCCAACAACTCCGGCACCAACAACTCCGGCGCCAACGACTCCGGCGCCAACGACTCCGG
>JAADVC010000680.1:0-17188 GCA_023334575.1 Pythium volutum
AAAGGAACGGCAGAGGCATTGGTGTCGCTGTGGCAAGTCATTGAGTGCGCCATGAACAAGAAGCTACTGTACCTCGTGACGCACAAGACCCAGTTCCAGCAGGATGACGACGGCAGTTGTGTGGGTGCGCAAGCCGCCGAAGAGTGTGGTTTGTGTGGCACCCACTCTCGCTCCGCGCGGCGCGGCGCCAAGTCGGCATGCGCGATCTGTGCCAAGGCGGTATGCGGAACGTGCCGCGTCAAGCGCGAGCTGGCATTCTTCTCGCCCGACGGCAAACTGCTCAAGAAAAAAATTCGATTTTGTCTTCTGTGTCTGGGCGTCGCCCATCGCATGGACGCCGAGACCATTGCCGCCGCTGAAGTCCCAACGAAGAGTCGCCAATACACTGGTAGTGTGTACAGTAGTGCGCCATCCACCGTCAGCTCATCGGTTCTTGATCATCGCTCCTACAGCGATTCGTCCACGTTCAAAATGCTGTAGGTGCAGTCGAACAGGACATGGGGACGGTAGGGACCTTTTGTAATGTGCGGTAACGGGTTCTACCAAATAAAGGAAGGTCTTCTATTACAATAAAAGACCCTGTATTTGAACAATGCCGTGCTTTGCCCGGGAAGCTCTGGATATTTATATAGGTCTCTGTGAGTCTCGAGCTGAACGACGATGAGGAAGGAGTATTGAATGATGCGCAATCGACCGCGTGAGAGTATGCGTATGTCTCTTAGCGTTTACTGTTCATGATTTTCAACTCTCACCTTGATGCGTTTCTCTAATTGAAGCCTTGACAGCTCATTTTTTGTACCAAATATATTCGGAAGCCTGGTCCGCCACTGGTACTTGGTACTTAGTGGAAATCCTACCGTGGGATTTGACGGCCAACAAGGCCATGGATTGCCCGCGGAGCATGTAGACCTGCCCTTCTATGCGATCAGTCGTGGAACATATCTGCATGCTCCGCCGATAATCCAATGGCCTCGTTGGCAGTCGTGTCTACACACCCTGGTATGGTGGTGGGTCCAGTGGACGATCTCTAGCTGGTCTGCTGGTCGAAGCCGCCGAGCGTGCTAAGTAAAGGAGCCGCAGCAGCTCATTTAGTGGCAAAAGAGTAGCTGACAAGCTGACGGAGGACGAGCATAACGTCGAGCGGTAGCCATCGATGAGCCAGAGTTGCCCGCAGACCGATGATGAGGCAGTCGTACATCGCCATATCGTAGGTTGCGGATCAACCACCAGATTCATCGTCGCCAGCGTAGCGGTGGTCAGTTTGGTCCGCCTTGAACACTTCTAAGCCAGTGCCGCCGGGACCGTCAAAAACATATAAAAACGCTTGAAGCGGTGAGCTCGACAGTGCTGCTGAAGCATGCACTTCAAGTCGAAGTTTGCGTCGACTGAATCAAGTGAAAGTGAATTTACCCGCAAAAACTGACCAATGAGCAGGGTTGAGGTACTTTTGCCTATAAAGAACTAATTCCCAATCAGATTAGACGATGCTGTTGGGCCAGCGGTGATTTTGAAACCGACTTGCAAAACCTTGAGGTGTACGGACGCTAAGACTTCCGAAAAAAGTATAGACTGCTCTGGTCTACACTTGAACCGCCATCCCCGGTACTGTCTGCATGCTAACCACTGTCCTTCCTGCAGGAAAATCTGCAGCCGGTACGTCTATGTGCACGAAACTATCTCCTCATCTGCGGATTGCAGACATGTCATGATCTGGAGTTCAGATTCTGGACCCCTGGATTGTTCCAGATGATGTGACTCGAATGTCTTCTCTGTGGATTTTCGGAGCACATTCCAGATGTGACACGAATGTCTTCCCTGGGTCAACATTCACCTCAGGCTATAAATACTGGACAGGTTTGATGTGTTCCGTGCACTCTAATCGTTGGCACCAATTCTTGCCTTTGTTGGACGAGATGTAACCACCCCAAAACCTAACTCCTCCTCCTCCATCTTTTTATTCTTTGATATGGCAGCAACATCCAACATTTGGACACCGCAAATGAAATTCTCAACAACGTTTGCCACACTCACAAATGTAAATTGCACACGGCCACCACGCACCGCTATACTACGAAGCACTACGCAGTATGGTGTGTTTACTATGTACTATGGTGTGTACACTGTCGCACGTGCAGTAGCGTTACCTTTGCTTCGCCCATGGGCATCTTACCGACCCATGGCAATCCCATGGTCTATCAGGAAAATGTTGGCCTGCTGAAAACGATCATAACGATTTTGACAAGAAATTGGTTCTGCCAAAAGATTTGTCCAAGGAATAAGCCGTTTGAGGCTCATTTCTTGGTCCGATTTCTTGATGAGAAATGAGTCGAGAAAATTGGCAAGAAATCCGAATATTTGAAACCCCCTATGACAGGTCATTATGTGGATAATTATTCCGATTTCTGTTTCTTGGATTTTGAAAAATATAACATATATAGGATTATACAAGTATTCTTGGGCGTTCTCGTTCTCATAAAGACTCTGAATATACAGTACTGTAAATATCCAGAGAACAAGTCACCCGGTAATTTATCGGCATCCATGTTTTATTACATGCAAGATATATCCTCATCACTGGCTAGGCGAACCTCAGTTTCATGCTATCGCGCTACCTCATCACTGGCTAGGCGAGCCTCAGTTTCGGCAGCGGCAGTACCCCCATTGATTATTTTCTGCGCCACCGGTGCGGTACACAGGCAGCGCGCACCAGAGTCGCGTGTCTCGAAGCGTTGTGACGCGACCTGAGATCCTAGCGAAGAGCACTCTTCCGTTCTCGGCATAGTAGTCCCAGTCGCGCAGACATCTGAGGTCGTTCGGGTCGTCCGTATACTTCCAATGGACATTCTCCTTGCCGCCCTCGCGGTACGCGTTGAGCATGCTCCACGCGCCATCATCGGACTCATGGCAACTGTGCGGACCATCGCTGAGCGTGTTGTACCACCACTCAGCGACCGACCTCAACGGCATGTGGCACGTCGTTCGCAGGGAATGACCCGCGTCCGAAGCGTTGGACGGCAGCCAAATCGCTGGTACCGATGCGTTTGACGCTGCCGACTGCGCGGATGCAAACGCCACGGTCGAAGCAATCGACCCAAGAACGGGGATAACGAGCTTCATGGAGGAGGACCGAGGACCGATGTGCGCGTGGACTTGATGGGGACTTGGGAAGAGGATGAATGAGTGGCCTCTCTGTAGGCGAACGTAGAACGCGGAGTTGGTAGGGTTGGCAGGGTATACTCTTTACGAGCAACTTATCCCGTCTCACAGACCGATGCTTGTGGGGCCAGATGGCCGGTGATGACTTGGCGTCAAAAGTGTTGGGACCGCTTCGTACGCTTGGGCTCGGATGCTCCGCTCCGGTTGATATCGCTGGTGGAATGGTTGTCAAGATCTGCTCCTACAGCAAGTTCTTGAGATTCACCGCAATACAGCTGCTGCTTGTCTGAGTTTCCGCCATGTCAGGTTTTCTGCTCTCTCATCAAAATGAAACTCCCGCTATGTTGTGTATGCAATCACTGGGCGCCCCAACTCAATGCACGCGGCTGCCCACACTGTCCCGACGCCGGCTCCGCCGGCGGTCACACTCTCCACATAGTTTGGCATTGCGTCGCGGCGCAGTCCATGTGGGCACTCCTGCTCCGGTTCTGGCAACAGCTCGGCTTATGGCGCCGCGACAGAGCGGCCGACCGTGCGGCTTTTCTGGACGCCGTCTTCAGCATCACACTTACCGCCACACCCATTGGCGCTGCTGTCTTCGGCCTCCACGGCAATGGCGGAGCGCCGCCGGACGAGCTCCACGCCGTCGTACAAGACGTCTGGACACGGCAAGTCCTCGCCTGCTTCCAAACCATCTGGAACTGGCGACAAGGCGTGGAGGACGAGGCCGCACCGTGGACGTACCCAGCCGCCAGCTCCACGCTGCATGGTCGCTTCTCTCGGCGCTTCAGTCCTCTACCTCAGCGCTGGCCGCTCATCAACCCGGCGCGCGCGCGCTACGCCAGCTCCTGGTCACGTGCCAACAATTCGTTCCACGGACCGCGCGAGTCTTGCCACCATGCCCCCGCACGCTCCACGAGTACGTGCTTTTCTTCGACGGCGGGTCGAGGGCAGCCCCGGCCCAGGCGGTGCAGGCGCGGTCGTGCTACGCACGGATCGCCTCCGCACGGAGCCCACCCTCGTCTGGAGCGCCGCAATGAGTCTCGCGGCGCCCACGACCACGAACAACCAAGCCGAGTACTTCGGCCTCGTCGTCGACCTCGCTGCCGCCGACCAGCACAACTGGCGACTGATCGAGGTCGTCGGCGACAGCCAGCTCATCATTCTTCAGCTCGCCCACTACCGGCCGCCAAAGAATGAAGCGCTGCTTTCTCTATACCGCGACGCGCGACGCCTCGCGGACTCTATCGGCGTCGCTCGGTGGCACCACCACCTCCGAGCGTACAACAAGTCTGCCGACTCGGCCGCCAACACGGCCATGGACATCAGATGCAGCCTCCAAACCCTCCACCCCTCCTCTCGGCCTGAAAGGTCCGGACTCAGCCAGCGCATTGCCGGCGACTTCATCCATTGGCGGGCAGCTGGTGACAGCGCCTGCTAGGCCACTGCATATAGAAAGGTATCGAAGTTCACATCGATGCAACTCAATATACTCCATTTAAAGAAGAAGTGTGTGCAATCACGAGCCCCTTTTTAGCAATATTGTTGGCGCTTGCTTCCATGATTTTTTCCCCCTAATGCTCGCATCTATCGGTCTATCAACGCGCCTTACTATTAATAGTGATGTCTTTTTTTTAGTTTGGAAGGATGTATTAACCAATATAATGCTAGCGATGTGGTAGATAAGCCGTTCTTATCGTTTTATTTTTAAGGCACTGAGTCTGAGCAACCGCATCTCATACAAGTGCCGAGCATCACATCTTTTTACGAGCGCTGAGCACGCCACCAATGTAGATTTTGATGTTAGATGGATTCTCACATACATTGTCACCCATTCACTTTCATCTCGCCATGCCTACATCTCTCAAAGTCCAAATTCATGAAAGTACACACACACTGGTCCCATCTTCGGTCTCGGCCCCGCTCTCGTATGGCGGGCGTTTACTGGCCAAGCCTCGCGTCCCAGCAGCTGCAGAACGCCCACTGAGTACCCATGGTGCCACCGCTGCGGTACACGGGCAACGCGCACCAGCGTAGCGTGTCGCCCTCGAATGTCGTGCGGCCTAGGACCTTGGTGATGAGCGTCGTTCCGTCCGCGCGATAGTACTCCCAGCTGCTCAGACACTCGAGGTCGTCCAAGTTGTTCGTGTACTTCCAGTGAGCATTCATTCTCAGTGCCGGCCGCTCGGTACGAGTTGAGCATGCTCCAGAATCGGTCGTAAGGACCAAAGCAAGTGTGCGGCCCATCGCTGTACGTGTTGTACCACCACTGGGCAATGCCGTCGAGCGGCAATCGGCACACCGTCTTTCTCGCGTGCCCCTCGTGTTGAGGGATGGTCGGAATGGGAAGCGGTGAAGCCGCCAATGGAGCCGACGTGTTGGAATACCGCAGTCGAGGCGAGAACGAGACCGATCAGCTGCATAGTTGCGAGTGGAGGAGTGCTTGGACTGGGACTTGATCGCGGCTTGGCAACACGTGGAATGAGCTTCTTTCGCGCTGTTGCGAATCGATTGCCCCCGACCCGAATGCCTCCTAGAGCATGTGCATTGCACGGATCATGCACTGGGTATGCTTCATGCGAACCAGCCTTCACCGCAGTTCTTCGAAGCTTCATTGGGGAAGACCGTGGCCGAGGATGACTCGGTGCAAAGAACACTGCGCATGCGCACGGGCATGGATTCATTTGGTTTTCGTCCTTCGTACTCGGCCACACTAAAACCATTTAAAAGGTATTGATGCTCTTCCGCAAGCGTCCCCTTCTCGCTGACTGCTCTGCATCTCCAATAACAACCACTAATCCGTTCATTGCGTACGCCAAATGTCCCATGATCCGTAGGCGCGACTTCTTCGTACGTAGAATGTGGGCCCTCCTCCTTCCCCAACAACGAAAAATTGGTTGTCCGGGCCGAGTACGCGATCACTTGTTGACGGTCGAATGGGCCCGCTTGTCCGCGGATCGTCCGGATTTTGTAAATATGATGACGATCTATGGCACAGCTGTCTTCGACTCCTGGATGCGGACCGCGTGAGCATACAGAACAGTGTGGCTAATCGTATGGGCAGTGGCTTATCGTGTGGACGAAACAAACGAGAGTGGAAGAAGATGACGAGTTCAACGCCTCGGGCTGAGCAGAAGCGAGCGTCACTATCGATATGATGGATGCGAGAGCGAGACCGACGAGTTGCATGGATGGTCTTGGACTTGCTCGAGGATTGGAGAAATATGGAGTGAGTGCTCTGTGTGTGGCTGAGCCTTGCACCCTTGAACTCCTACCTCAAAACTCGGCAGCCACTGAGCAAGTCGGATGCTGATCTTCCTTCGTGCAGCATAGTATCCGATGGTCGTATCTCTCCTGACGAGGGAATGCTTATCCTGATGGAAACGTGGTATCTTTCCTGATATGGGAATCCCTTTTTTGATAGCAAGTTCATATTCATTTAGCAGTGCTGTGAAAACAACGGTCGCGAAACGACATAATCTAGCTCATGGCTTGGGTGGCCTACCCTGGGGCGAGGCGCTGCGGGGGGCGGTGGTGCTGATCCGCCGTGGAGCGGAGAGCGAGTGGTCTCGGGCGTTTGGTGGGTCGTGAGGGCCGGTGGGTCCCATGCCGGATGGCTAAGGCGTGTAATTGGGAGTCAATGTCGGTGTTGGTCGTGCGCGGCGTCCATGGGTGGGCGGTGTCGTTGTGGATGAGGGGGTCGAGTGCAGACTGGATCATGGAATACTGTGAGATTGGTGTTGTGTGACTGTCGGTGGCGCGGCGGGTATACATCGCGTAGTTGGCCAGCCAATCGGCGGCCTTGTTGCCCGTGCGGAATGTGTGCTGGAAGTGGTCGTCGTAGATGTCGAGGAGGGCCGCGCGTGAGCGCTGTAGTCGGAGCGTGAACTTGCCGTTGAGTGCGCGTATCTCGCCGAGAAGTTGTCGGGTGGCGAGCATGCTGTCGCCGACGATCGCGACAGCCACGTTGCGCCGGGCGTACCGGCGCGCTGCTTCGACCAGCCCCTGCGCGAGTGCTGCGTGCTCGGCATAGTTGTTGGTGTGGTCGTCGCCCAGGTAGGTGGATACCCACCATACCACAGTCCATTCCTGGTTGGGACGCACCCGCTCGACGAGAAGACTGCCGGCGCCGCTGCATCCCGGGTTACCTCGAGCTCCTCCGTCGTAGTATAGTCGTAAGTTGTAGCACTGCTGCACTCCAAAGGGGCGTCCGCTTGGAGTCCTTGAATGACAAAATCGATGGCGTGCCCGAGGTCGTACTAGCACGTTTGGCAGCGGCGAGGTTTGTGGCCTGGTTGGTCATGGTCTTCCACGTCTTGGCAGCAACACTGTGGGCGGACTCCTGCGCTTCTTGGAACGCTGCGGCGTTGCGCTGCAGCCACAGCTAGCGAGGCACGACAGCCTGGACAATCTTCCACACGGTCTGGACGGCAGAGTTGATCAGCGTCTGGTCGGTAAATTCGGCTTGGAGGTCGCGCCAGATCGCTCGTGCTAATACTGGGGTTCCTACACCGATACTTAGACTAAGACTAATGGTTGCTACTGCTTCAGCTCGGCGGGTCCATTGTAGGTGCGCGAGGCGCCACGTCCGCCGCGCCGCGTCGCAGGTCCACATGATGTGAGTGATCGTGAGGTCCGTCTTGGGTGTTGAGCACCAGTCGTCCGGGCACGACGTGGCTTCTCCGGTGGTACCCCATCCCTCGACTCGCGCTGTAATGAACCCGTGGCCGGCTGCCGTCGGTGCTCGGAATCCCCACTTCTCGTGCAGTGGGCGTCCTTGAATGATGACGGGCAGATCGGTCGGGTCGAAAGAGAAGTGCCAGTCGTAAAGATCAAACGTGGGGTGCGCGTTGACGCTGTAAGCTCGGCTCGGGAACCAGCTCTCTCGATCGGCGAGGTGAAATCCGGTGTTGACGATAATAATCCGCAGCCAGTTGATCAGCTGGGCGCGTTGGGATGCTCGGAGCTGGAACGCGCCCGTTTTACAGGGGTTCTTGAAGAGAAAGTTGCCGTCGCCATCGGGTCGGAGCTCGAGGTCCCCGAGTGCCTTCACCTTGATCGCGGGAAAGTGCGCGGCGTTGAGGACCATGCACTGCACATCCACAATCCACACGTTGTCGGACCAGGGGAACGTGTGCCAGTAGCACCGGATCTCATGCGGCTGGGAGGCGTATACCAGTGAGGTTACACGCGCCCAGTCCACAGCTGCCGACGCCGGAAGGGTGATACGGCCTTCATCAGAAGAGAGCCACCAGAGGCCCGGAGCTTTGCCGTCGCCCTGCTCGAGGGCCGTCATCTTCATGCGTTGGACCGCGCTCGGCACCGGGTACCTGTGTATCAAACTGGCGTTAAGTCGCAGCCACCCCAGTCGCAGCAGCTGCGCGTGACCCGCCACGTGACCGGTCGCTTTGGCCGCTTGTGCCGATGGATAACTGTGGAGGATGTGCGGTGGGCGTGAAACTGACGCTTTGGGGAGGTTGTGCAGCGCGGCCCCAGTTCTTGTCGAGTCGTCGGTGTTCCACGCTAGGATAATTCGCGTGGCTTGGTCGACCATGGCGTCACGGAGATCTCGCAACCCGAGCCCCATTTCGTCCCGCGATAAGCGGAGGATCGCCAACGCGATCTTTGTGGGCCTTGAGCGGGTCCGCTTTGGTCGTGCCATGCGAGAGATAACTGCGCCATAGTTCGTCCAACTCCCGCAGCACTGTTGGTGACGGGGTGGAATACTTGGCGGTGAACAGTACGGTGGGGAGCCCGACCGTGTTAAGCACCGTGACACGGTCGTGAAGCGAGGTCGTGAGGCGGCTGGCCAAGCCGAGACTCGTGGTCAGCTTGTGCAGGCGCTTCGTTCAGTTCTGGGTGGATGTGTTTCGCAGTCCCACCTCCACGCCCAGGTAGGGTACTGTCCCGCCGCTCGGGACGACCGGAAAAGCACCGATGGTTGTCTCGGTGCAGCGTGGGTTCAGTACTATGGCGTGGCTCGTGGTCGGTTGGACGTGGAGGCCGGATACGGTCGCGAACTGCTGGAGCATAGATTCAATGGCCGGCATCATTGTTCCTTGGCCGACGAATACGACGGAGTCATCGACAAACGCGGCAAAGCCATGTTGGAAAGTCATCTCAACACTCTCCAGTTGAATACCCGCGACGCCTGGCGTCTGCACGATGGCGTACTTGAGCGTCTCGACGGCGACGAGAAAGAGCAGCGGCGCCAGGGGGCACCCTTGTCGGATACCGGTCCGGACTGCGATTGGTGACGAGAGGTCCCCGTTCGCAAGGAATCGTGCCGTAGTCCTATCGTGGAGTCGTGCCACCAGCTGTACAAAGTCGCGGCCGTAGCCGAACGCAGTGAGGGCCGCCTGTAGATACTCGCGGTCGAGGGTGTCGTACGCCTTGGTGAAATCGAGGAGCACTGCGACTGGAGCGGAAGCTGCTGAGTCGTCCCGAGTCGGATAAGCTTGGGAAAGCAGTGCTTGCATCAGAAAAATGTTATTCGACATGTCGCGGCCGCGTACAAACCCGTTCTGGTCCGCGTTGATCACTTCTCCCAGGCTGCGTTGCAGCCGCCCCCGAGGAGCTTGGTCAAGATCTTGTAGCTGGACTGTAGGAGAGAAATAGGGCGGTAATCCATAGCATTACGGGACTTACCTTTCTTGGGGAGTGATACGATGATGGCTTCGCAAAATGAAGCCGGCGGCATGTCTCCGCCTGCCAGGAAGCTGATAAATGTCTTGGCGAGCTCCGTCGCGAGCATCGGTGCCCACGCGCGATAGACGTCATTGTTGAGCCGATCGGCCCCGCCAGCCTTGTGCGCTCCGAGGTCGTTGATGGTCTCGATAACTTCCTCCCTGGAAATGGGTGCCATGAGCCGACCATTATCCTCCGGTCCGATGATGTGGGCCTTTGGGATCGTGTACAACGCGCGCGCTCGTCTCTGTTGTTCCGCGTCGTGGTACTCGGCGTGACTGGCAGTAAGCAGCGGAGTCCAGGCCGTCGCAAATCGGTCCGCTATGGAGCAAGCCTCGGGTCCATCCATCTCGGCGATCAGCTGACGTGGGTGGTGGTTGAGGCGGGCAAACAGCGGGCGAGGTTGTTGGTGGTGGTCGCGCAGTCGCGCTCCATGTCGCCGTTGCATGCGTCTCGAGAGCCGCCCTTGCTCGTACTCCATCAGGTCCTGACGGGTTTGAATGCGCTTGCGGAGTCGGCGCTCCAATTTGAGAACCGAACGCCGTGCTCGGCTTTTATCGCGCTGCTTGATTTCTCGAAGTGCGCCGATGTGGCGCAGTGTGGCATCCCAGGTACGGTCCGCTTAACACGGCGAGTTGAGGATGCGTGTCAACTCGTCCGAGATCTCGCTGTCCAGTGCTTCTTGGTGTCGGCCGTAAATCGGGAAGAGTAGTGGTGGGAGTGGTCAAGTTTTTTGGTCGAATCGCTGGGTCCCGAAGCCAAGTGACGAAGCCAAGATGGTCGGAGAGCACCTTTGGCACGGCAACTTGGGTGCCAGTTACCCAATCTTGCCGTTCGCTGGACACATAACACCTGTCGAGGCGCGCGCCGTTGTCCGAGTTCGGTTGAAAATAGGTGAGGCTGTGCATGGTTGGGGGCTGTGACGCTGCGTGCACTGCGCACGTGTCGCTGAGACGGAAAGTGTGAACGAGGTGACTCAGCGCCATACTCTCCGGACTGGTCTGGTCTTGGCGATTCCTGTTCCGATCTCTGTGTGGTTCAAGTACTCAGTTAAAGTCTCCAGCCACAAACATCATACCTGTGGTCGGCGCCAGTACCCGCTCGAGTTCGGCGAAGAATAGCTCACGGTGGCTCTTGATGTTGGGGGCGTAAGCATTCATAATGGTCGTCGTTGGAGAGGAGACGGCGATGACGCGTCCAGACGCTGCCTCCAGCGCAATCTGCTTGAAATGCTCCGCCAGGTCTGGTCGTAACAGGATTGCCACTCCTACTGACGCCGAATCGGCCACACTCCAGAACGAAAGTGGCCGTTCTTTGTCGTGTTGTCGGCCCCAGGCCTGAGCCCAGCGTCGTTGGAGGCCCGTGGCTTCCCGAGTGGTGCTCACGTGAGTTTCTTGGATGAGGATGTAGTTGATGCTCGTATCGTCCACGCGTTCTGTCCAGGACGCGAACCACTGCGCGCGCGACTCCTCGCGGAAGCCTCGCGTGTTCTGGGTCAGCAGGCCGTGGCGGCTGCCTGTCGGATACTTGGATGGTTGTGGTCGTGGGTGGGTTGGTCTTGGGCCAAGTAAAATTGCGTAATCCATCCCGCAGGGGGGAGATCACGCCATGATTGCGGTCCGGTCGTCGGGTCGGGTCTTTGCGGGTGGTTGGACTATGGTCAGCCCTTAACAACGTTGTGCGAGCTCCACGCCTACGTCTGGTTGGCTGAGATGGATCCCAATGCTACGAACGTAGTCTGCCATAGGGTCCCATGACTTCTGCTTCACCGTCCGTCCCACCACCTTGCGGAGGTTGCCGCCGAGCCCGTACACTTGCATAAGATCCACGTGCTCGTCGAAGTCCAAGCCTTCCGCCCGGAGAATATCCATCGCCAAAGCTGGAAAGAGATCGTCGAGGACCATGACCGTCGCGCAGTCCTTGTTGTAGTTCCTGGTCGTGAGAGGCCGTAGCTTCAGTCGTGTTGCCGCGTGCGACTTGAGCATTTCCCATTTCACGTTATCACGGTACTTGGTGACCATAACCGCGACAGTCGGGGCCGCCCGCAATTCTCGAATCCACTCGGCCAGGGCTTGGCTGGCTGTGGCGTCCCCAATCTCGGCCACTATATGGGTGAGTTCGTCCACACAGTACCGGATCCGTTTTGCTGCCACCCAATCCTTGATGCCGTCGTCCGTGAAATGCTCGAGCACCACAAATAGTCGGGGTGCTGTCGCCCGAGTTCCGACCTGATCTCAGGGAACTCCTCGGCAAACTCTGCGAGCCGCTGGCCGTCGTCCAAGCCGGGTGGTTCTATCCCTCCTTGACCGGCCCATTCCGCCGTGGTGCGCCGCCAGGCTGCTTGAGCCCAGGTCACGTACTCAAGACTGGTAGGGACCGTCGGCAGGCTATAGTTCGCGCCGCTTCGTTGTGATTCCGGTGGTCCATCCTTCATTTCTTCGTCGCTCCCGTCGTCGACCGACCACTCGTGTGCTTCCTGACTAGTACCCGACTCTGTGTAGAGACTGCCACTGGCGCGGTTACCCTGCATGTCCGGCTCACTCTCGCTCGCTTCACTCGGTCCGCTGTTGCCGGTCATGTCCGTGTTCTCGTCATAGAAGACCAGCAGTTCTTTCATCCGATCCAGTCCGAGGACGAGGGCATCGATGGCTGCTTTTTTCTCGTGGCGGTTCCAATTTTCCTGGCTGAGCGCCCGAAATACCTCTGCTGGGTGTACTGAGCTTTGCGAGTCAATCAACTGCTGTCGGGAGGGGCCATGTTCGGCTGCGTTCGGGATCCTGGTATGGCTCGTTGGGCCCCGCTTTCGCTGGCGCTGGCCCCCAGAGCTCTGTTAGGGTACGTGTCTTCGTTGGTACTCGTCGTTGCGTGAGGTCGGTGTCTTGGTCCATGAGGACGGCGTTGTAGTGGTCGGTGGTGCAGCTGAGTACACTGGGGGTCACGTCTTGCTCGACTTCCTTCTGGATTTCTGCCAACCATTCGTGGTATCCAACTTGTTGGATCGCGGCGGACGGCACGGTCATGTTGGATTGTTTGTCCTTGATGCGTTGGGGCTGGAAGATGAGGTGGTAGACCGCGTCCGGGTTTTCGGTCGGAGAGATAACGTAAATTGCGCGGCATAAGCCCTTGGCGAGGAGGCGGGGACTGTCTGTGCGGCCCCATAGGGCGTGCGGTAGGATGTAGTTCAGTTCGGATGAGCTCGTGGCCACTTCGGCATAGTGGGTTTTAATCTTGTGCATCAGTTCGGCCTTGGTCAGCCCTTCAATCTCTTCGTCTGCGAAGTCGAAGATCGCCAGGGCGTTGGCTTGGTCCAGCTCCACGTCCGAGTCGACCAGCCAGGCGAGATAAATGATAAACTTCAGCAGGAATACTCCTTCCAGTAGCACTTCGTCGTGTTTGCAGGCGGCGAACGCCACCTGCAGGAGAGCCTCCGCGACACTCATGTACAGGCAGTTACCTGTCGGTGGTGTGTCGACGAGCTGGCCATTGATGGCCTCAATTGCTCCCTTGCGCGAAGATTGTTTGCGAGTCACGTCGGCGCGCGCCCTGTTCAAAGCCGCGAGGCAGGCTGTTTTGTCCATCGCCGGTCGCACGTTTTGGGCGTTACGCAGGATGGTCATGCCGACGCGCTCCAGATTGCTTCGGTTGATGGCTGCTTCGAGTGCCTCCGTTTCCTCCCGCGGGGGCAGCCGGCTCAAACGTTTGCGTCGAGTCTTCTTTCCAGTCGCGGCGGACGCGTCGGAGTCGGGGCCGTTGGTGGCTTGCTGAGATTCTTTCGTTGGGTTCTTCGCTCCCGCAGCCAAGTCGTCACTGGCGGGGATCTCTTCAGCGACGTCATCCGGGGGGTCGTGGTCGTCTTCGGGTGCTTTGTCGGGGTCTTCCTTGGTATGTTGGTCGTCGGGTCTCTTGCTGGCGCTCTGGTTGCGGTCGCTGTCGTCTCCTTGGCGAGTGCCTCGGCGAGCTGCGCCACGTGGTGCGTTTTGGGGCGCGCTGCGCGATTGGTCGGGGTTGGCGGGGCGCGAGGGCTTACCGTTGGTGTTGGCGGTGCATGACTGTTTCTGGCTTTGTTGCGGCTGAATCTGGACATAGCGGTCATCCATTCGTCACGTATTTCTGTCACTGGCGCCGTCTTGGCTCCGGTGGTCTCGTTCGTGGGAGCACCTGGGCTGGTCGGTGCTGTTCCTGCCCAAGCGGCGGCCGCTGCGTTCGGTTCGGTGGTGTCGGCTGGGGCTGGAGTGTCCGGTCCATGCGTCGGCTTTCCTTCCGGATCCGTACTATTGCTTGGTGCGGCCGGGCGCGATGGCTGGAGGCTGCTCGTTGGCTTGGTGGCCGGCGTTGAATCGGACGTGGTCGAGTCTTTTGTCGTGGCTACTTCCACGGGTGCTTCGCTGCTCCGAACAGCGGTTGGCGCCGGGTCGCCGAGGGACTCGAAGAGGATTTTCGCTTCCTCGGGCGTTGTCCAGGTGGTCCGGTTGGTCTTGATCGCTGCGATCATCGCGTCCGTCACACAGATGGGGGAGTCCGTGAAACATTCGGCCTTTGTAGTCATGGGGCAGCTCGTGGCTTGGTTGCCGATCGTCGCGCATTGGTGGCAGGGTGCTGCTTTCGGGCGTCCTTGGTGGATGACCAGGATGGCGTGTTCACGCCACATAATCCGATTGATGTCCTTCAAGACCGGAGGGCATACGTGGCTATGTGCAAAAAAGTCCCAAGTCAGTGAGTAATCCGAATTTGCGCCGTAAGAATCAATCGGTGCGCCCATCTTGAGCGCTCCATCCGTGATATCCAGTAGGTACTTGGCCAGCTTGTCGATTTTCATGGTGCGGGTGATGTTGGTGAGTCGGAGACGGTAGTGACTGGCGTAGCGGTTCTCCTGGAGACCGTCGCGTGGTGGACGGATGACGATTTTGCGTTCGCCTGTGGGCGTAATCTCGACCTCGCGGTAACGGGCGTCCGGGTTCTTGAGCAGCATTTTTAAGTTGCGGAAGGGGATCTCCATGCCTTCCCACTGGATGGCTTCTTGTTTCGTATCAAAGAAAAGGTGCACTGTCTTGAGTTCGTCGTTGTAGGAGAGCGTTTTCACGGCGTGGGGCATTCTCTTGAGCGCCCCGGTGTCGAGGTTTTAATAGTCCGCGGCGGTCAGGATCGTGCCGGTCAGGCGTTTGGCTGTTTGGTTGTAGTCAAAAACTTTACCGTGCGACGGAAGGGTCGCATAGAGTTCTCCTTCGGCTCGGACCAGCATCTGGTAGTGCATCCACTGGAATTGCATGATGTTGCAGCAGCGCTTGAGGAATTGCGGGAGCGCCCTCACCGCGATCGTACCGGACATGATGCCCAGAATAATCACCCACTCATTACCCGCCGGCTTGCGCGTTGCGTCCGCGAACGAGTAATTCTCCCCGCACAGTTTGCGAAGGCGAGCGATCTCATCGTCGGTGTAGACGGTCGTGTCGAATCGGAAAGTCGATGTGTCCGCCGTCAGCGTCGCTTGAACTGCAGTGGGGGCTTTTTGGCTCCACGCGTTGGGGCCGGCCGCGGCTGGTCTCGACAATGCCGCCCGTCGGTCCGCCAAAATTCGCTCCAGTTGCCACCTAGAGCGGAAGGTGGTCCGGACCACGTCGGACACTGCGCCTCTCACTTTCTCCATCGTCGCGTTCTTGGCGATGAGGACGCGCAGGAGCTCCAGCAGCAGAGCGAGCTCATCATGAGCCAAGTGCGGTAGCTCGTCGTCTCCCGTCTTGCGTATTCCATTTTGGATCGCTTCTTCATACAGCTGCGTGAAGATGGCCGCCGCAAATGGGCCCGCCTCGGCGTCCGCGGCCTCATCATGCATGCCGGTACTGAGGAGATGCGCGAGCTTTTCATAGAGTTGCCCAGCGGTAAAGTCTTGAGAGGTTTGACCGGTGCCGATTCCATCGCGTCGTCGCTATCGTTGTCGTTCGCGTTGCCGACTGGCTCCTCCTTGTCGTCGTCTGTTCCTGGTTGTTCCTCCATCTCGTTGCGCGCGGCTTTCTTGGAGTTCTTGTTCTTTGAGCCCGATTTTCGCTGGGCTTGTGGGCCTGGCGCGTCCGGATCATAGTGGCAATCGTCCTCGCACACGCACTTGCAGTCCACCAAGCAGCGAAAGAGCGGTGCGCAGCAGCAGCTGCAATGGCAGGGACACATGCAGTCATCTTTTCTCGGAATGCCGATGGCGCATTCGCATTCTTCGCATCTCCATGTCGTGGCCAATTGGAGAGCCACGATGGGGACGTAGCCGCGGTCCTCGACGAGGGCGTGAGCTTGCTCCTCGACGGTCAGTTCTGGCGGGTCTTTCGATGTAGGTGGGGCGCCGATGCCGTGCGCTGGCGCCGCGCCGGGCGGGCCCTGGGTGCCGTCGGTCGCCGCAGCGTCGTTCATTTTCGCTAAGTCCTGGGTTTGTGATTTCCCTGGGTTTAGCGACGAACTGGATACGGGCCGGAGAGGTTTACTGCGGGGTATACTGCTTGCGTTGTCGTGGTCAGTCGCGACGGGGTCGGTAAATCGAGTGAAAATGTGGCTGCTTCTCGGGGCCACACAAATACTCTTTCGCCTGTCACGCGCTGATTGGTTGGAAATCTGGGCTTTCGGTTCAGCGCAGATTGAGAAGTCCTGATATGGGAATCCCACGATTATGATAGTGCGGATTTCCGAATCAGTTAAGCCCATGAGCGCTGTTGCGGAATGCTGATTACCTTGAACTTTGTATAAATCAGGTGCGCGCTTAGCCCCAAAACGGACTGTATCAGGCGAGAGAGATCAGTCTTAACCAGGGATGGTCGTTTCCACGTTTTTACGGGTTACTACGTTTTTATCCGGAGTTGTTTCGTCCATCGGTTTTTACTGCGGTTTTTTCTCAGGATTTGATGGGGGTATCAAATATGGGAAGCGGTGAAATCTCCCGTGTTTTCCACAAATTGATATCAAACTAAGAAGCTTAGAAGGACCCCGCGCTTTGTCGCGGACATGCAATGGGCTCCGACTCAGAATTGTGATTCGGAGAGAGAATAGGACAGAGTGGCGAGGCAATGACGGTGCTCTGAAGCTCACCGATTGCCATTGGAATATGAGTTTGCGTCTCGGATTTCATTTCGAAAGAGAGAAGATCCCACCATATATCAGAATGACAATATGCATTCGTGTTACTCCCTACGAGAGTCCGGACCGTTCCGTGGCAAAGTGTGCCTTTTGGAAAATCCACTGGTTGGTCATTCTGGCGGTTTTGGGTACGAAACAACGCCTGCAGGCTGATCTTCCACGCACGAAGCCCTGCCATACAGTCTTGGTCGACCTCTTCGTCCTCATCGTCTGGAAGTTGGACGCGCTCGCG
>JAADVC010000681.1:0-17187 GCA_023334575.1 Pythium volutum
ACACACACACTCGATTGCGTGTGTTATACCATGGCAAAGTTGGTCGTCTGGAAATGGTGGACGCCCGTCTCGAATATGGAGAGCATGCACGGCTCATCTCGAGTCCATCGCTACAATTTTTTTGTACTAGTCGACGGGCGGCTTTGGGACGGTTGTGCGTTCGGCAAAGCAAAACCTGCAGACCGGATAGCTCCGACAATTCAAGGCTCTGGAGAGATCGGCAATACTGTTGGACTTATCTCGACCGGCTTCGCCTACTCCGAATCATGCGAAGGCCCGCGGCAATCTCCAATGTGCCGCACTCACCAATTAAGGGTGAAGATTTGTTATAGAGACTGCGGTTAGATCACGGATTACTGTAATGGACCTAGCGGCGATGGGGTCGCTCTGACGATGTGGCTCATAGCGAAGTGGTGAGTATACTGTACCGGTATTCTGCGTGGTGGATCTGACTGTACAGTAGTGTCTTCACTCGCTGTTGATTTGGAGGACATCCGCGGTGCGGCAGAGCAAACTCTGTTGGTCAAATCAAGAAAAAATGTTGAAGAGACCGAGCCGGATATGGGTTCATTTGAGTCAGTGGAAGACTCAGACTGGCTGGTGGATTATACCGTCTGATTCCTGATTGGCTCACCAGATGCTGATTCGAGAAAACAATTCAGCTTCCTGCGCGTTCTTTTGATCCGGTCCCGCTCTCAAAAGTCAGATGGAACAACCAGCCGCTCTTCTGAATACCAGTCAGCACTCTGTCATTGGTCATGCGGACTAGATGTCCCATTCCCAATATGTTGCTAGTGACTATTAGATTAGGCATATTGTTTACACCACATATACCGGCCATGTCAATCTACATATATGAATGTTAACAGGTCAACGAATCTCAGAGTGCATAAATTGCCCAAAATAGCTTGCATATCCCATCGCTTTCTGGATTCCCATGTGGGCAGGATGAACCGACACTTGGCATGGCAATCCTTTCCAGCAAGACGATCGTGGAAATGGATAGGGGCGTCCACACTTCATTATCGTCCTCTGCCTCTCGCGTTCCGCCTGCCTTCGCCCTGCCTCATTCGACATTCGTCCTTCCCCTCAACGAAGCTGGCACCGGTATTAACACTCCACGATGGGCCTTTCCAAGATTCTCACGACGGTCTCGGTCGCCGCACTCGCTCTGTTGGCGACACCGGCGGCGGCGCAGAACAAGCCGTTGCCATGGGACGGCCGTGGCAAGGACGTGACGGTCGCGACTCTCGAGAACAAGTTTATGCTCCATATTTTCAAGCAGAAACCGAACGGCGCCGCGGGCAACCCGGCCGACTGGGTCACGGTGCAGCCAACGGGCCGCTCACCGGCTTTTAACGGCGACACGGGCGTCATCAACATTGCCGTCGATGACAAGTCGATTTTTGGTGGCCAGCAGAACTTTCGCCGTTCGGAGCTTGTCCAGAACGTCGCGAGCGCCGGCACGACGTACTTTCGCGCGAGTATCATGGCGCCCGAAGTGCTCAAGAACAAGATGATGTGGCAAGTGTTCTTCCCCGAGTCGCACTCGTTTGAGATTTTTGTGGATGCGACCTCGTCGCCCATGAAAATCCAATTCCGCACGGAAACCAAGGTCCAGTGGGAAGTTCCAATGACCACCAAGACGTGGTTCAACTTTGGTATCGCCGTGACCGGCAGCGGCACGACGTTGTACACGAGCACGGGCGGCGCCGCGCTCGCCAAGGCGTGGTCCGACACCAAGAGTGCCAGTGGCAACAACGGCTATGAGCTCCACTTTGGTCTGCTCACTCTCTCGAACGACGGCAGCGTGCCCAAGATGGCTGCTGGCCAGGATATCCTCTCGTTCAACGGCGTCTCGGTGGAGACGTCGGTGTCGACGGCAGGTGCTGCTGGTGGCGGCGCCGCTCCTGCTGCCGCTCCCGCCGCCGAGGCGGAGAACAACACGCCGTCGGCTCCCGCTGCGGCTCCTGCTCCTGCTGCTGCACCGGCGGCCAACCCTGCACCGCGACCGGCCGCTAACCCTGCGCCTGCGGCCAACCCTGCGCCGGCTCCCAACAATGCGCCGTCAGCACCTGCGACCACGCCCAAGCCAGCGGCCGCCTCGCCTGTCGTTGCGCCTGTGGCTCCTGCGAACAAGTGCAAGTCTAAGCGCCGTAACTAATAGAGCGGGCGAGTATCTCTGTGCGCTGAATATCCGCCAGCGTAGCTCTTCATCTGATCAATGTGTTGTAAAGATTTTGTTTTATCATTTGAATCATCTCCTCTCTTTCAATCTCTCCAGGTGCCTCAGTGACTGTAGCTTCCAGTGATGATAGAATCCTGCGTATGTATTCACATGTGCGATTTTCTTCTCGTGACCAATCTTCACATGTGCGATTTTCTTCTCGTGACCAATCTTACTGTGAGTCAGCGCACTGGACGAGGCTGATGGCTCCAGTCTCCTACTGATTAGCTTAGCCTATGCTCCAGCGCTTTCGAATCAGGCTAGCTTTGCTGACGGAAGCCACCATCATTCTTCAAGTGATGTATCTTCTATCTTCGCTTTGAAGGTGAGTGCTGGTGTCTAAGGTATTGATTTAACATAGGGGTTGGCCCTCTCCCAATCCCTCGGAGGGATTCCGTCCACGTCATCCGTGCGGGCGGTTTTAGGAGAAATGGGGAAGCAATTGAAGTGCCCTTTAGATTCCCAAGATCTCGAAATTTACGTCGTTCTTTACGCGGAATATTCTGGATCGTCCCCGTTTGATGACTCGGGTTAACAACCCAGTTGTGGAAATTTACGCCCTTTGCGCGCCAAAGATTACCGATATCTTCCACTTCTGCATTTTCCGCTTGAACGACGCAAGGGGGAAAAACGACGGCGAAGGACAAGATCAACCACCAACAAGAGAAACCTCGTGAGGTAAGTGGCGTCTCTTGTCGCCTGTATTCGTAGACTATACGGACTATGCAGCTATCCAGCAGCAGCGCTGCATGGCGCTCCCTCCCATGTCTATTTTGCGGCCTTCTGGTTGTCAGAAATGGCCATACAGTGACAAAATCCAAACCCGATCCAACGTTGGTGACGTTTGTTGGCCTTGTTTGCCATTAGTCAGTGGATGGGAGGAAGCTGCGTCAGCAACGCAAGGCTTATCTGAGCAGTTGAGATGAATGCGATGGAAGCTGACGGACTTTTGTTGGTGTCTATGCGTGGATCTTCGCAGAAAGAAGCCCACAGAACCCCGTAACCATGAGCAAGAAGGAGGAATTCAACACGGCCATCATGGACCGCAAGCGCGCGCCGAACCGCTTGATCGTCGACGAGGCCACGAACGACGACAACTCGGTCATTGCGCTCAGCATGAACAAGATGGAGGAACTCCAATTGTTCCGTGGTGACACGGTGCTCATCAAGGGTAAGAAGGGCCGTGACACGGTCTGCGTCGTGCTTCAGGACGAGACGGTCGACGACGCCAATGTGCGCATGAACAAGGTCGTCCGCAAGAACTTGCGTGTGCGTCTCGGTGACGTCGTCACCATTACGACCTGCGGCGACGTGCCGTACGGCAAGCGCGTGCACGTGCTGCCTGTGGACGACACGATTGAGGGCGTCACGGGCAACCTTTTCGACGTGTACCTCAAGCCGTACTTTGTCGAGGCGTACCGCCCCGTGAAGAAGGGCGACTTGTTCCTCGTGCGCCAAGCCATGCACCCAGTCGAGTTTAAGGTCGTCGAGTGTGAGCCGGCGCCGTACTGTATCGTCGCGCCCGACACGGTCATTCACTGTGAAGGTGAACCGGTGCGCCGTGAGGACGAAGAGAAGATGGATGACATTGGCTACGACGACATTGGTGGATGCCGTCGTCAGATGGCGCAGATCCGTGAAATGATCGAGTTGCCGCTGCGCCACCCGGCGCTGTTCAAGACGCTTGGTGTCAAGCCCCCGCGTGGTGTGCTGTTGTACGGCCCGCCTGGTTCGGGTAAGACGCTGATTGCTCGCGCCGTCGCGAACGAGACGGGTGCCTTCTTCTTCCTCATCAACGGCCCAGAGATCATGTCGAAGATGGCCGGTGAGTCGGAGTCGAACCTGCGCAAGGCTTTTGAAGAGGCCGAGAAGAATGCGCCTGCGATCATTTTTATTGATGAGATCGATTCCATCGCGCCCAAGCGTGAGAAGACGAACGGCGAAGTCGAGCGCCGCATTGTGTCGCAGCTGCTGACGTTGATGGATGGCTTGAAGCAGCGCGCCAGCGTCGTGGTGATTGGCGCGACCAACCGTCCCAACAGCATGGACCCGGCGCTTCGTCGCTTTGGTCGTTTCGATCGCGAAATCGACATTGGTGTGCCCGATGAAAACGGCCGCCTCGAGATCTTCCGCATCCACACGCGCAACATGAAGCTCGGCGACGACGTCGACCCGGAGATGGTCGCGCGCGACACGCAGGGTTTCGTGGGTGCCGATATGGCGGCGCTTTGCACGGAAGCAGCGTTGCAGTGCATTCGTGAAAAGATGGATGTGATCGACATTGAGGACGAATCTATCGACGCCGAGATTTTGGACGCGATGCAGGTCACACAGGCCCACTTCAAGTACGCTTTGGGTGTGTCGAACCCGTCGTCGCTGCGTGAGACGACCGTGGAAGTGCCGACGATCACGTGGAAGGACATTGGTGGTCTTGAGTCGGTCAAACGCGAGCTCAAGGAACTCGTGCAGTACCCCGTGGAGCACCCCGAGAAGTTCGAGAAGTACGGTCTCAGCCCGTCCAAGGGTGTGCTTTTTTACGGCCCACCTGGTTGCGGTAAGACGCTTCTGGCCAAGGCCGTGGCGAACGAGTGCCAAGCCAACTTCATCTCGATCAAGGGCCCCGAGCTCTTGACGATGTGGTTTGGTGAGTCGGAGGCAAACGTGCGCGAGGTCTTTGACAAGGCCCGTGCGGCGGCACCGTGCGTGCTCTTCTTCGATGAACTGGATTCGATCGCGCAGCAGCGTGGCAGCAGCTCTGGCGATGCCGGCGGTGCTGGTGACCGTGTGATGAACCAGTTGCTGACCGAGATGGACGGCATGGGCGTCAAGAAGAACGTGTTTATCATCGGTGCGACCAACCGACCGGACATTATCGACCCTGCGCTTATGCGTCCGGGTCGTCTGGACCAGCTGATCTTCATTCCGATGCCGGATTTCGAGTCGCGCCTGAGTGTGCTGTCGTCTGTGCTGCGCAAGAGTCCGGTGTCCAAGGACGTGGATCTCAACTACTTGGCGCAGTCGACAGACAAGTTCAGTGGTGCCGATTTGACCGAGATCTGCCAGCGTGCGGCCAAGCTTGCCATTCGTGAGAGCATCCAGCGTGATATGGAACGCGACCGTCTCCGCGCCGAGGCGGGCGACGATGCTGAAGACATGGAAGACGACGATCTCGTGCCCGAGATTGCGCCACGCCACTTTGAAGAGGCCGTACGCAACGCGCGTCGCTCGGTGAGCGACCGCGATCTTGCGCAGTACTCGACGTTTGCGCAGACGCTGCAGCAGGCGCGATCCCACGTGACGGCGGGCGGCACTTCGCTCTCAAACTTTGCGTTCCCGCAGCGCAACAACTTTGCCGGCGGAAGTGGTGCGAGTGGCGCGGCGGCGGCGGCCGAAGATGACGAAGAGGACCTGTACAGTTAGATGTGCGGTGTCGCTGGGTGGTTTTCTCCCGCAGTCGGAAGCATGCTCGTCTGGGACTCGTTTCCGCCGCTCGTGCTGTGCGCCTCCATTTCCTTTATCCCTCTAATATACACAACAAAAACATAGTCGAAGGCTCCAGTCCCCCCACCACGTACACGACGATCGCAGCGCCCCACTTCCGCGCTTTGGAAGTTTCCAATTGTGCATAAAATGGCCATGCTTGGCTTCAACATTACAGTTTTCTGTTTATCTACCCATCTCTGTAGGTGCCTAAAAAACGAAAGGATCACAACGCGAGCACCACCACCAGCGCTACTGCGAGCCACGACTCGAGCGCCATCTCGCCACGTCGCCGCGCCGCCGACCGCGCCGACTCAGGCACGCCGCCCTTGTCGGGTGGGAACACGAGCGTCTCGTCGTCTTCAAAGCTTCCGGAACCAGAGTGCGAGTGCGAGCTCGACGACGATCCGTGCGTCACGTTTGCACTTGACGGCGCACTGGTCTGCGGCGATGGAGAAGGAGCCGCAGCGTCCTCTCTGGACTGGTGTTCCACGCCGTGGCCGTTCCCCGGGACCGCGAATCCCTGTCGGGTCGAGACGGCGTCGTTGTGCGACGATGGTGGAGGGAGCACCACGTGGGGCGAGGCGACAATCTCGCCTCGCAGAACGGGTGCGTGGTCCACGACGACGGAGGACTTCACGACAGGCACGACCGCCGCGAACGCGATCGACGAGACCGACTGGGACTCGGTGGTGACTTGGTTTTGCGCCACGGGCACAGGCTGGAAATCCTGGAAAGAGGAGTCGGCATTCGGAGGCACGCCCTGTGCAATGATATTCGAAACAGTGGCCACGAAGAAGCTCACGAGAAGCGCGCGCGCCATGGTCTTCATGTTGGGGTGTGGGTGGCCTTGATCTCCACGAGGACGATGGCGGAATGACTGAATGGATGAATAAATGGCTACTAGTTTCGATGACCATGTCACGACGACTGGTCCGCTGGAAGTGCGCAACGCAAGTCATGCTCTCTCTCTGATCGCGTGCTAACTGGGACGCTGCTGCCCCAACAGAACCATTGCGCCGAGAATATGGCAGCAAGATTCCGCAGGCCATGCGTGCTGGTGGTTTTTGAACTAATAAGGTGGCAACTCGAAGCGTGTTGGTAGGGGGCTCTTTGCCTCGAGCGTGCGAAACGGAAGCTTCCAGGAAGAAAGAGCCGCTCCCTTGATCGCATGCCGAGGGCTTATTTCACATTGTACCGCCACGCGACGTACCAAGACGCACCCAAACGAAAAGAAACCAAAAACGCATCGCAACTGTGCGACGAAGGGCGAGGGGAGAGACCAACAAGGTCTCAGATCCTAGCCAAGACAAGACGGCTCAGGTTTTACAGACGAGTCTTATCTTAACCCCAGTGCCCCGCCCATGCATATCAGCCTCTTACGTTATTTGTGGACACTGGCCCTGTGAAAAAACAATTTAGTAGAGTCGGGTGACAGTCATTCGCTCAGACTCAATGCGCGAGCTCGCGTCACCACGCGGATGCCCACGTCGACGGGTTCTCCACTCGCACCGCTGCCACCGCCACGCCGCGCGTCGACTGTACTCAACTATGACGAGATCCTCTTGCTGATTCGAGATTGTGACGCGCTACTGCAGCGCGATGCGCGCTGTCTCGACACGCGCGCTGTCCGAGGCCATGCCTGCATGAAGGCCAAACTCTGGGACCGCGCGGTCATCGACTTTACAGCGATTTTGGGGATACGACCCGATGATGTCCACGTGCGGTTCTCGCGTGGCATGGCACTGTTCAAAAGAGCAAGAGTTGACGCCGCCCACGCCGACTTTTCACGTGTCTTGGAGTTGAACCCGCACCACGTCATGGCTCGCTATGCGAGGTAAGGACGTGGGCTGAATTGCTTTTTTTCTTTGTATCTCATTTTTCGTAATTTGCGGTAGAGCGGGTTGCTTCAATACCGAGGGCAAGTTTTACCGCGCGATCGAAGAGTACACGCTCGCGCTGCAGCACGACGAACTGGAAAACGACAAGATGATCATGTGTGGCGCTCGTCATGGGAAACTATCGCATCGGTCGTTCTATGGCGACGAGATCCAGAAAAGTGAGGAAGACGAGCCGGTCGCGGAGCAACAGCGCGTGAGCGAACGGCGTGCGACGCTTGACGCAGTGGCTGCGTGGAGTCCACCCAAGCGAACGGCACAATTCGATCCCAGAAATAAGTCGGCATTACCACATGATCTTTCTTTAGCGACGGAGAGTCGCCTTAGACCTCACCCAGCGACTGACACGAGCATCAATATCGCAGCAGCGACAGTAACGGCCAAGAAGAAGCCCGGCAAAGTCGTCCAGGTGTCGTTGAATCTGTCAGATTGCGTGCCCGTGCCGCCGCCTCCGGATCCCGTTCCAAGCGCTGATCCAATGTCGCGCCATGTTGCGGATGTGACGATTGTGGATCGAAATCCGCCGCCGCCATCGATGGCCATACCAGCGCAGGAGGCTGGTGCGAGTGATGGACGGGACGCCCAGTGGAAAGGTGTGACTTCGCAGCAGCAAGTGTCTTCTCGCCGTGCCGTTCGCCGCGTGACCATTGCGCTTTGAACAGCGACTTCCCAAGCATCTTGTGCGTATAATCGTGAGGTAGCGTCCAGGACGATGCAATGTCTCTGCTGCCTTTAACAAGGTCGACCGAAGCACGAGACGACGGCTCGAGAATGGCTCGACGGGACGCAACGGGAACGTCAGTCTCTAGCACGAGTGTGTGGAGAATAACATTAGAGAGATCAATTTGACTCCGGAGTCTGGAGACCACAGGAGCGCCAACGCAATCCGACACTCGCCGTCCGCGTCCCTCCCTTTCTCCCTTCCTGATTGTTGAGCGAGCGCTTCGAAAAAAAGGAGGCCATGATCTTCGTCACACGTCGCAGACATCAACCACCAACCCATGATTACGACATCTGGTCGTACCCTCTATTTCAGCCAATCACAATCACGGTCAATGACCCTCCAGCGCACACGAATTCCGTGATTTGATTGGCTAGTGAAAATTCGAAGCGTATATGATTGGATAAAATAGATCCAAAGAACACTTCAACGGATGGACCCAGTTGGGATCACCCACAAAAGTCTCACCACACAGGACATGGAGAATGTCTTCGCGTTCTCCTCGCGCTTCTATGAGCATCCACCCCCACGGCATCCACAGTAACTTGGTATTGGATATGATCATGGGCGACTTCTAATAGCTCCTTGATTCTCCCTGGCCTGCTTGTGAGCTTGCCTCTGCGTCCAGTATGAAGTATCCACGCTCGACTCGCCGGCCTCTTTTGTGGGTTTCTTTTCTACCGTATGAGTGAATGAATGCTGGGCGGCCGTTGGACCCGACATGCTTGCGTCAGCCAATCACGAGCGTGTTCACATCATCCGTTTGGTGTGTGCGGCGTCTCCTGAGGAAGTCCATGGCAGTTGCAGGCCGTCGGGACGCCACTTCTTCATTCTCTTCTCCGCCATCCAGTTGGGACCAACGCACAGCATGACCACCACGCAGCAGCAAAGCTGCGCTGTCCACCGTGCGCCGTCCGACGACGAGCCGGTCGCGCATGCGTCGCAAGACATTCTCGACGTGCTCAAGCACCAGTGCAGCTGCGATCCCGTGTCCATGGGCGAGTACCTTCCAAGCCCGCGCACGCTCGCCACGGCCAACGAAACCTCGCGCCTTGCCAATAGCTTTGACAGCGCCATGGATTTGGAAGCGTCTGGCAACGACGACCTCTCGCCGGCGCAGCGCAAGGCGCTCGCGCTCAGCAAACTCCATGACCAGCAGCACGCGACTGCGACTGTCTGGGGGTCCATGTTTACGCTCACCAACACGATCCTCGGCTCGGGCACGCTGGCCGTGCCGTTTGCATTGGCGTCGAGCGGCTGGCTCTTGGGCAATGCCGTCATGCTCGCGATCGCACTGGTCACGCGGTACTCGGTGTACCTATTGCTCTCGGCCAGCGACCGCGCCGGCGTCCACTGCGCACGCACGTACGAATCGCTCGGCCACTTTACCATGGGCGCGCTTGGCACGCGGCTCGCCGAGTTTACGTTCATCTTTGGCGGTTTCGGCACGCTCGTGAGTTACTTTATGTTTATCACGGATCTCTTTAGCGTCGTGCTGGGCGTGAGTGACCGTGACAAGTGGCTCGTCACGTGCGTGTGCATGGCCTGCATCATTCTGCCGCTCTCGCTGAACCGCCGGTTGGGACGATTGCGGTTTTCGTCCGTGCTGGCCGTGCTCTCGATCACGTACGTGGTCGCGTTTGTGCTGATTGCGTTTTTCGTGGTCGTCAACAACCCCACGGTCCACGCAATCGACTTTTCCCGCGTCCAGGCCGTGCGCTTTGAACCGGGCAGTGTCTACACGGTCACGCTCTTAATTGCCGCGTTTGCGTGCCACAACACGGCGCTGCCCGTGTACGACGAGCTGCGCAACCGCTCGATCACGCGCATGGACCGCGCCGTGTTTGGCGCGATCGCGGTCGCGTTTGTGCTCTATGAAGCCATTGGACTCTGCGGGTACCTCCAGTTTGGTGACGCGACCAAGGACAATATCCTACTCAACTTTTCGCCCGAGTATGTCGCGCAAAATAGTGCGATCCAGATCCCGTTACTGGTCGGACGCTTTTGCATGGGCGTCGCCCTACTGCTCACGACGCCGATCGCGATGTGGCCCTTTCGGTCGTGTCTGCTGTCGGTGTTATTGCGCCACAAGAATGGCGGCCGGCAAACGCCGAGCAGCCACGCGACGTGGTTCGAGTTTGCGGGCGTCACGCTCGTGAGTCAGCTGCTCATTTTGGTGTGTAGCATTTTCGTGCCGAGCGTCAAGATTCCGCTGTCGATTGTCGGTTCGGTCTCGGGTTCGCTCTTGATTTTCGTCATGCCGTCGCTCTTTTTCATGCTGCAGTCGCCGCATCCTGTGATCGATCGCCGCCATTTTGGACCGCTGCTCATGTTAGGCTCGGGCGTGTGCGTTGGTGTGCTCGGGCTCTCGCTCACGCTGTTCAAGATTTACAAGGAACACTTTTAGAGATGTGGGTTCTTCTTTTCATTCAGAAGGACTGGAATATCGAATATAAACGTGATTTTTACGTGGATGTAAATGTCGTGGGCGTGTTCATAGTGGTCGTGCTGAGCGACTCGACCGGTGCGAGTGCTTCTGCGACCGTGTCGGTCGTGTTGAGCAAAACCGTGCGGAGTTGCTGGGCCGCGCGCTGGGAATTGTCGAGCACTTGCTGCGTGAGAAAGCTGTGCAGTTCCAACGCCTTGGCCTCGACTGTCAAGCGCGCCAAGTAGACGGCGAGCGCGCACCCGGTGAGAACCACGACAACGACCACGAGCGGTCCTGGGCGGCAGATGCGAGACACCAGTGATGGCGTAGGGGAGGTCGTTCCATTGAGAAGATCTAGCGCGCGGTTGACGCTGCTACGGCGCCGCAAGTAAGGCACGCGCGAGGGCGAACGGGTCGAGCCGCTGGACGTGAGGAGCCGCGCGCGCGAGTCCATCGTTAGCAGATTCCTGTAGAAGCTGCACGAGAGAAATAGAGAGATATAGGTTGAGTGATAGGCGTCTTGCTGTGATGGTCAAGAGGCTGCTTGTGTCTCATTTAGAGATTTGACGCGCCAAACGCAACGCGCCGTCCCATTTTGGTATCCACTTACTGACCACATGGTTGCCTTTTTCAGATCTCATTCGAACGTAAAACGTACTTAACATTTTGAATCTGAATCTGATACCTGATTCGGTCCTGGAACGGACAGCTCTCGAAATGGGAGGGGGACACGCAACTTCAGGATCATCTAGAGAGAGCCCCCGCCTCCCCTTCGGTCTCTCTTCCCCCCTGTCGCACTTTCCCACGTGAGCAGCTCCATGGAGAGAACGTCACCCACAGAGGACCTGGATCTCCCCGTCTCACCACGGGCGCGACGTCTGCAGGCGCTCGAACGCGGCGAGTCGGACGTGACCACCACCACCACGAGTCGACGGCGTGACCCACAGACTGAGTCTAGCCACACAATCAGCCTTAGCGAAAGCAGCGGCAACACTACCAAACCACAACGGCGGCATCGGCACAAGGCGGACGAAGCAGAAGCCTCCTCCAGTCCCTGGACCGAGCTCTGTGGCGTGGCCTCGCCCTCGACGATCCTGCGGCTCTTGGCGGCGTTGGTCGCTGTGCTTTTCGTCCTCGACTTTACAGTCGAGTCGCTCGCAATTGCGTTCTGCCAACGCGACGTTAAACCAACGACCACCAACGCGTGGCTCACGAGCGTGCTGCGTGCAGACGCCAAATCCCCAATACAACCCGATCCATCACTTGAGGCCGGCGGCTGCTCGCCGGGCGGGATTGATCTCGCAGCGATCGGTGCGTCGCGGCAGCGCCACCGCTTTTACGATTTGCTCACGCGCCGTGGGCCGCCCACGCCACCCGTGTTTACCGGCGACCTGGAAGTGCTGTGTGAACCGCAAGTGCGGCACCAGAGTCGCTTTGGGTATTGTCTGCCCATTGGCGGCCGCACGGACGAGCCGTTCTGTGCGCGCGCCGACCGCATGGATCTGCTAATTAATAGTTCGGCGGCATCCTATTGCTACGCTAGTGTGCTCCACTTGATTTTGGTCGAAGCGTACGAAGAACTCCAAGCCCTCCAAGCGTCGCCGCTGCTCGCGTACGGTACGCTCTTGGGCGCGGTCCGCAATGGCTCAATCATTTCGTACACGGAAGACGCCGACTTGGCCTATGCGCCACTCGCGCCCGTCGACTTGGAGACGTTTAAGACGCGGCTCTGGCAAAAGGGTTTCCACGTGTTTTACTTTACGAGTCTGTGGCGTGTCTGTGTCGCGCCCACGCATCCGCTCGCGCAGCAGCTCTTTAAGCCCGACAAGGGACTCACGCGTAATTACATGGTGCCGTACGTCGACCTGTACGAGATGAAACCCGTGCAGTACGACGACGGCTTGTTCTGGGACGTCTTTGGGACAAAAGACGACCGCTTACTGCCCGACGATAAAGTCCATCCGTTCTCGACCGTGGAACTCAATGGCGTCGCGTTTGACACGTTTGCCGATCCCGTGGATTTCTTGGTGGATGAGTACGGTGCCGACTTTCGCACGCCTTTTGTGAGACCACCGAAGAAGAACAATGGGTTCAATTTTAACGAGGCGTTTCTGGACGACGCGCCCAAGAAACAGGAGACGAACAAGAAGAAGGAAGGAAACTAATGAGAATACACGCTGGTCAAAACCGGCACCACTAAACTTGTCGGTCGACTGCGCCACGTAGTTGAGGTCCACATCCTTGGACACCGGACTCTTGCGCAGCACAGACGACAGCACACTCAGGCGCGACTCGAAATCCGGCATCGGGGTGAACATCAGCTGGTCCAGACGACGCGGACGCATAAGCGCAGGGTCGATAATGTCTGGTCGGTTGGTCGCACCGACGGTAAACACGTTCTTCTTGACGCCCATGCCGTCCATCTCGGTCAGCAACTGGTTCATCACACAGTCACCGGCACCGCCGGCATCGCCCGAGCTGCTACCAGCAGCGTCTTACTGCAACCCGGTGGGCCGTAGAAAAAGCACCAAGCACAGTACTCAACTGGAGGGTGGTCAGCTGAACGCGGGCGAGCCGCGTGTGAAATCCCAGCCGAGCCGGCTCTACGATTTGGGATCGAGACGGAGACAGCGTCCTTCTCACCTGGTGGAGCTGGGATGCGCATGGTACACAGAAACGGCCTTTCTCATTCGACACCCTCCACTCGGACGTCCCGTCCTCCTCCTCCTCCTCCTCCCCCGTCGTCTGCCGACAGATCCTGTTCGCTGCCTTCGACGCCGCCAATCTCGGGCATGTCATATTCATAATCCACAGCCGAGTCGTACTCACCTTCCACCAGTTCATATTCGCCACGGCCAAACGGACGTGGTGGTCGTGCACCCTCTGGTAGATTCATATCCATACCACTGCCGTCTACGACGCGGTACGCACCACGCCTTAGCGGCGTGCGCCAGCGCGGCCCGTATTCATGCCGTAGAAAGTCTGCGGGATCGGCCAGTGTGTCGAAGGCCATGCCATTGATACTGGCTTGTGTGTACGGCTCAAACTTGTCGCGCGGCACGCGGCGGTCCTTGCGGGTCTCTTCAATCTCCCACTCGAGTCGATTCGGCGCGAGCTGCATGCGGTAGAGATCCACGTACGGCACGTGGCGCGCGCGATGCAGCGAGTCACGACGCGCGTCATAGAGACTACCAGCGAGCGGATGCGTGGGCGCGACACAAACCCTCAATACGCCCTGGCGAAAGAGATGGTACCCTTTGCGCCAGAGTGCTTGCTTCACACGTCGCAGACGCAGCGTCGGCGAGTTCACAAAGCCCATGTCGGCGTCTTCGGTAAACGCAATGAGTGTGGCGTTCCGCACGGCTCCCAGCATCGACCCGAATAACAGGGCGGGCCGCGCCTCGTGGAGTTGCAGTTCGGCGTAGACGTCGACGAGCAAGAGGTGGAGTACGCTCGCGTAGCAGAGCGTTTGTGGGGTTTGCGGGGAGAGGAGATCGACGCGGTCGGCGGCGGTGCAGTATGGGAGATCGTGGCGGCCCGTGATGGGCAGGCAAAAGGACCACTCGCGGTCGCGCGGGTCGGCGTCGCACAGGTGGCGGTGCTTGCGTGGGAATGACGGCGGAGCAAAGAGCGGATGCGGTGCGCCGAGGAGGAGGTCGGTGAATTTGTGGGGAGGAGTGTGATTGTAGAGGAGCGCGTGCGGATCGATGAGCGTCGGCGAGCAGAATTGGGAGGACACAGAGGAGGAGGGCGTTTGGGGTGCGGAAGGGCGGAGACCGCCGGTGTGTGCGAGTGGAGAGGAGGCGGTGGAGGAGGAGGAGGCGGAGGGAGGAGCGGACGCACAGCGGAGCCGGAGGGACGTGAGGAGTAGCGATCCGCTCACGAGCAGCACGAGCGCGAGTGCGAGGGCCCGTAGGACGCGGTCGGAGGAGCCATGGCGGCGGCGGCTGGAGGAAGAAGAGGAGGAGGAGGAGGATGCAGTGGAGGAGGACGGCCGCATCTCTAGCTTGCCTCTCGGATCGCGAGTAGCTCAGTTGTGATGTGAAAAAAAGACTAAACGATTAGGTTTAGAACAATAAACCTAGAATGGTAAGGTTGTAAACCCTAAACGAAAGGTCACTCTAGTATCTATCTATCCCCGCCATGGACGTCTCGACGCCGTCGCTGTTCTCGCTCCAAGTCACAGTCGATGCGCTGTCGCTACGGCTTCCACCACCACCTACAGCGGCAGCAGGCTCTTCCCACACTCTTTTGCTGGCGTTCCAGTTGCTGCAGTTGGACATTGTCGTCGTGGAGCCTTTGCCCCTCATCGAGGAAGAGGACGGTCTCGTGGGCACGTCGACCGAGACGACGACAACCGACGGCCAGTCGTGTCTGTTTGAAAGCGACGCGCAGCAGCTCGCACAGGCGATCCGAGACGACGAGAGCGCCGCGCTCGTGCTGCTCGTGCTGCAGCGCGACGCGCAGCGCGCCAAGCTGCTGGCGTTTGCCTGTGTGTCCCTGGAGCTGCCGCATCTCGCGTTTGACAGGGATGGCGCAACGCCCCGCGTGAGCGAGTGGGCGCGTGTCGATGCGACGTGGCCGCTGGTCGACCACGCGCACATGACACTGGGGTCCATCAGTGGACGCGTCACGCTGTCGTGTCTCGGGCGCGCGCTCGCGCCGCACGTGGCGTCGCAGCGATTGTTTGGCCAGAGTGGATCCATGCTGACGACGATGTCCCCACGGAGGACCAAGTCAAAGGCAGAGCCAGTGAAAGACGAGACGCCGTTGAAGGAAGAGGCGTTGGTGGTGCTACCGTGTGAGAAGCCCCGCGTTGTGGACGCAGCGCAGTCGCCCGGGAAGCTAGCGGATCTCGGGGCAAAACACGAAGAGCTGCGCGATGTCGCCATCCAGTGCTGCGATCTAGAAGGAGACGAAGACGAGGATCGCCAGCGCCGTCCAAAGCCGATACTAATCCGCGGTGGCAGTACGGGCCGTTCTAGCCGCGCGAGGGACTCGTCAAGACACACGATTGTAGACGAACTGGATCATATGCGCCTAAGGGAGACAGCGAGTTCGCGGTGGACGGCCACAGAGAGGACACCTCCTCGCCTACGCAGGAGCCGCGAGTCGCACGAGGCGGTACGGCGTTCTCCACGCCATGTAGAGACCGACATGGCATTGCAGGAGGCGGAGCTGCCACCACCACTCTTTTTCCACCGGCCCAAGCGCCATCATTCCAAAGTGTAGCCAAATAGATCAGCTCTGCACGGTCTCAGTTATTCCTTATCCAGTGGTTTCAAAAGCATGCGCAAGAATGGGATGGGGGCAGTACCTGAGCTATAAATGATGAGACAGCGAGGAACGCGCAACGGCTGCGATCCTGCTTTCCTTTGGCTGCTGCTTTCCTCTTCCTGCTTCAAACTACAGTGACGACAGAGGCACGCTGAGCGCTCCCTTCTCTAAAGAGCTCACTTTCGCTTACACTCAGCAAGCCCCAAGTCCCGCCCTCGCCTCCTCTACACCCCAGTCACCATGGCCAAGAAGCAGGACAAGAAGCAGGCCGCGCCGGCCCCGGCCCAGGAGCAGAAGCCCGTACCGGAGAAGAAAGGTGGCAAGGCCCAGGAACCCAAGCAACAGCAGCAGGCGGCCCCCACACCAGCGCCTACCAAGGAAGACAACAAGAAGGGCGGCAAGAAGGGCGGCAAGAAGTAACTCACACGCCGTCATGAAGCCACACTTCTCGTGCTTGCAAACCGACCAGATACAATAAAACTCTAACTCCAAAGCACAATATACATCCCCACGCAGGGGTCTTTTTATCCTTTGCAAGTACGCTTTCCATCAACGAATTAGGCGTAAGATTGGGGGTTCATGTGAAAGTACCCAATGCTCTAGTGCTCGAGTCGAGGATTCCACAGATGCCACTCCAGGCAGAGGATCTAGATCGCCGCCTTACGTTACTTCGTGGAACTCCATGCGGAAGACCTAGGCTGCCTTTCTTAGTCTACGATAGAAAATAGATCCTTCCGGCTACGACCAACGTCCCACGCCCAACTCGTTTCTCCTCTTTTTCGTGCAAGAAAAAGTTGTTTCTAGCGCAAGGGAGAGGCCTTGGGAAGCGGGAGGAAGGTTCTTTGCTGCAAACGATCCAATAAAGGGCAGGATCGTTTTGTACCAGGACACGAAACCAATTCCTCCAGCATCCTGCTATCCTACGAGTACTGTTTCCATCCTTCCCCACACCGCAGCGAGCACAGAGGAATCCCCCGCCACCTCTTCTAAAGAGCTCACTTTCGCTTTCACCCAGCAAGTCTCAAGTCTCCTCCTCTCCTCCTCTACACCCCAGTCACCATGGCCAAGAAGCAGGACAAGAAGCAGGCCGCGCCGGCCCCGGCCCAGGAGCAGAAGCCCGTACCGGAGAAGAAAGGTGGCAAGGCCCAGGAACCCA
>JAADVC010000682.1:0-17176 GCA_023334575.1 Pythium volutum
AAAAGAAGTGTTCGACTGGTTTTTTTTTGCCGTTTGATTGAGGGGCGCTGGACCCGGGACCCAAAAGTCTCCAATCGGGTCGCTGTGGTGGTTGCGTTTCAGAAGCGTAATTTTAACCTCAGCCACGTCGACCAGCAAGGACAGTACAGTATTCTAGCGGCTGGAGGAAAGTTTGGATTGCTGGCTTTCCGTGGGATCCAGTGGGTGGGATGAGGTAGACGGGGAGAGGGGAAGGCATTCTTCTCCCAGAAAGCTCCATGGAACCGAGAGCGTTGGACCAAAGAAAGCCCATCCCCCCCAGTCTCTGTATATTCGTGGGGATCAATGCTATTGCAAAGGGTAAGGCATCTTCCACACATTATTTCTGGATGTCCACAACGAGTTTCTGCTTTTCCTCATTGAGATCCATTTGGACTTCTGGCTGGACCTTTGATCCATATCTCGGTGGATTGCTCAGCCGATGTGACAGAACACGTTGATCTCGAAACGTCGCGAGTTTCCGCGCAACGAAGAACAAGGAGATCCCGCCACCAACGCCAAAAAGCTCACTATGGGGCGGAAGCTGAGTGTGCTGTGGCGCCTCGCCACGCTGGTTCTACTGGTGCTGCTGGCTGTGCGCGATCTCTACTTCAAGTGGTGCTGGCTCGGCGCTGACGACGCGTATCGCTTCACGTCCACCAGCGTGGAGCGTCTCGACACGACGCCACGGTCGCCGCTTCTGCTCACGGCCAACACAACTGAGGTCAGATTAGACCATCAGCACCAAAGTGGGTGGCGATCGTTCTTGCAGGCCTGTGACGGTGTCGACGGCTTTCAGGGAAAGTACTTTCTCCATGCGCGGCTCCGCAACTGCACGATCGGTGCAAATGCCGAGACCAGCACGCGCATGGTACCGCAACTCATCGTGAGCAGCGGCGTTCGCGCCGATTCCATGGCACGGGCGGCCTGTCAGCTGCTGTACATGCACCGCCGCCCTCCGCTTTGCCACGAGAACATTGTGCTCGAATTTCTGCGTCGGTACGCGATGCCGTATCCGCCGCGGATCCCACGCAGCGCCATGCTCCCCGCCATGTCAGACGCCGAAGCCGAAGCGCTTCATCTTTTGGACGTGATCAGCCAGAGTGCGCCGCTCTCTTCGGTCGTGTGCGTCGAAGGCTTCGAGTACAAGGGAACCAAGGCTGAGACCCACGCCACGCTGTTCGCCTGTGCGAGCCCGACCGTCTTCCAGGTCGCATTTATCGGAGACCATGCCACTTCGTTTGCCGCACTCCACCGCAAAATGGCGTGGCTCACTGCCCACGACCTCAATTTGCTCGGGATGCATTACGTCGTGCGGCAAAACGCAGTCAGTTCGTTCTCCGTCATCGACGCGAGTGACGACAACCAGACCATGACGCTCGTCCACGAGTCGGCCGTCAACTTGAGCTCGTCGGGAGTACTGTACCATCTCTTGATCGGCGTGGATCTGCTGCTGCTGATCGCGCACTCGCTCAGTGCACTGGAGCTCGCTATGCTCGTCGCGTGGCGCAGTGAGAACCTCAAGCGCAACGGCGGCGACGTCGGCAAACTCTCAGCAGGCTTCTTCATCACGTCGCTGTACCGAAGCACGCCCATCATCGTCCTCACAATTGTCTCCCAGATTGTCTCGTGGATTCTCCTATTGCCGCTGAGCGTTGTGCTGTCGTGGAGCGAGTCCGTGACGAGCCAGCTCCACGCCGTGTTGACTATCATTCGCGTGTGGGTGCTCGTGCTGCTGGCACTGCGAGCAGCGTGGCACTGCGTCGTCGCGGCACAAGAGGCATTCGCGTACAACGTCGCGAGATGGACGTATATTTCGGTGTTTGAAATCATTGGCGCGACAGCACTCGCTATCGTCGTGCTGCGTCCACAGCTCTCGAGCATTCGCGAGAAAAAATACAGTCTTGACAAGCAACGGCTCGTCGACACGACCACGTTCCGCGGTGTCGCGGTCGTCAGCAACGCCTACCACGACGAGCAAGACTTTTTCCCACTTGCTAGTCGCGCGTCCGCTGTCTCGCTCTTGTACGTGCCGCTCACGCACGTCGTGCTGCTCTCGCTCGGGTTTGTCTCTGTCACTCTCTTTGTACGGTACGTATACTATACGCGGTGGCAGCGGGGGGAGCGTACAGCAATGCATAGCGACGCTGGTCCGGGCAGTGGGCCCTACGCGCGTCTACCAGCCGAGGATCTGCTCAACACGCCCATCCGTGCCGAGCAGCTCGTGCGCGGCCGCTTGTCGCTCGAGACCATCTCGCCCAACCAAAAGTGGTTGCGACCAGAACAGTACCTAGAGCACGGCGTCGTGCTCGAAGACGGCAAGTTCTTGCGCACGCGGTGGGGCTTTTTGGGCGTCGCCAAGCCCAAGATCCACATTGACGACGACCACGACGCCGTCGGCGGGCGAGGCCACTTGGACGGCGCCATGGGCGACGAACGCAACGACAACGACAACCACGTCAAGCAAGAAGATCCGTCGAGCGCCGACTCGCCCACAAAGAAGCGCCGCATGTCGGCCCACATCCCCTCGCTCCGTTAGGGCCCTGCCCTCACGTCACCACGTCACACATTTCCTTCTACCTTGCTAAGTACGATTTCAAAAGATACTATGTTGCATTAGTACAACATAACGTCTTGCAAACAGTTGCGCATGCGCAACGTACCATTGCTTCCAGTGTTGAAGTTCTTCCGCCCCCGAAATCCAAGAAAGGGAAACGTCGCACCAAACAACATGGCATCGTATAGCGACGGCGATGCCTCTGATGCCGCTACTGACGCTGTGTTGCTGCACATTCTCGACCACGCACGTCAACTGAACCTCGCGATCGACATCGCGCGGCTCGAGCGCATGCGGTTCATCTATCGCTCGTGGGTCGCGAGCGCGGCCAGCGTCGAAGGCGGCTTCTCGCTCACTCGCGACGAACTCGACTGTGTATTGGAATACCCACCGCGGCAATGCGGCCATCTCAACTTTCTCATGGCCACGTTTCGTACCACCAACGACCCATCGGATAAAGAGGAGCGCATGGATCTGCTGACGCTGCTCGCGGCGTGCACGTGTCTCGCGCGCGGGCCATTAGAGGCCAAGGGCACGTTTCTCTTCTCGCTCGTAGACTTGGACACGGAAGATGAGATTGTCGAGGACGAGCTCGCAATGGTGGTTGCGCTGTGTAGTGACGGGCTGCGGCGTCTTGGCGTCATTGTCACGGAGCTGGACGATCTAGACGCGCGTGCGATCGCGTGCGAGGCGTTCGAGTTTGTGGAGGTCGACGGTGGCGGCAAGATGAGTCTGGCGCTGTTTGTGCAGTGGCTCGTGTCCCATTGGCGGCCCGCCGCGCTTTTCGATCGCATACAGTACGTTCGTGGTCTCTAAGAGAGAGTGGGAGCACTTTCTCACTGCGTCTATGATGTATATCGTAGGTCACTACTATTGATCTCTCGCGTCGCGCAGCGACTCCACGACGCACTACAACAGCGCACGCAAGAGGGGAAGTCCAGTCCGTTTCATATCTACAATGCAGCTCACTTTAACGCCGATCCGGATGCCGAGAAGACAAAGGTTGTGGTCGGTCCGATCGTTGGTCCGGTACGAACACGCGGGTGTGTGAGTTGACCTTACTCTGGTGGTGTGAAAAGTCATTCTTCCTCTTTTCTTGGGTATGCAGATATCGTCCAGCGAGGTCCGCATTCTCCTCGAGGTGAATTGCACAACGACAGGTGCGTGGAAGTGGATGGGTCAGTTCGTGGTAAGGACGCTCACGTTTTGTCGCACTGCTTTTGAGACAAAAGTGCGATTCTTTGCTTTTCGAGTCAACTCGACTTCGAGATCACCGCTGCGCGGCCAGAATCGACAGTATACGGTTGCATTTGATGCGTGGGTTCCGCAAGCCGTTGTCATGGACGGTCTTGCACCGGGCGAGAACTATCAGATCCGACTACTCGGGGTTTGTACACGCGACCGTGAGCGATGCGTCGCGTTCGCAACCACACGACGTCCGCACGCGATGGACGTTCAGGGTGGAAATGCATTATGGGAACTACACGCTATCAACCATGACGGCATGGGTCCACGTGCACACGCGTATCAACGTCTGCGGCAGCACAAACTGAAAGCTGCTGAAGCGAAAGTCGTGCTGATGACGGTTCATTTTTCCGCCATTTATCTCGATGGCTTGCTGCTGAAGAGGATGATCGAGCTGCTTCATGAAGACTTTGTGAGTTCGCATTGACCGTTCACTCCCGCCTTGCTTCGCATGCCAGTAAAACTGATTGCTCTTTATGCACCTCCAGGATGCCAACAAGGAGATGGTTTGCATGTTGGTCCGCCAGAGCTTTCGAGACTGCCTGAATCGATCCGAGCTGTTCGCCTGTTTGCGGATAGGAAGCAATCTTCTCTTCGGTTCCCGTCGTGAGATGATGGGGATGAATCAATCTACGATAGATTCCACGTCGATGATAGACTCGAGCCACGTCTCCGATTTCGTGGGGCTTGTTTTGCACCCTTGGCGAATGTACATCGGTAAGCTGTGGGGGATCAAGACGGATGATGCTATCGCTGCGATCAACGACGGCAGTACCTGTATAGTGCTTAACTATGATGGTGCGTGGGCATTTTTGCGATAAGGTACTTTTGATGGTGACTGAAATCGTGCCGTCGGCGACTAGAACAGCGAAACAAAGCAGCGAACACCTCGCCGAGATTTTGCCGACCTTGGCATCTGCACGCGATTTGGTCGTCGTCGCCACTGAGCCCATCTTGCCACCTTTTTCTGATGTAAACGACTCTGTCGCGGACGATACTGCGCGAGCCGCTGCCCTCCTGGAGAAAATGATGTACTTGGCTGATTGGAAGCTGGGATCTCTCCATCGGAACGTCTGTATCGTGGCTCGCCACCCTGTTGCAGGTTTTCAATCGCGCTTCACCGTCAAGAACACCACGATTTCGATCACGCAAGCTCTCTGTGGCCCATCCGCGGGATGTTCTCGATACGATGATTTGTCGACTGAAGCACATTCCACCGATCTCAGAGAAGCCGTCATATCGACGGAGGCACCGATAACCGCTCCGCATTGTGTCATCGTCCGACGCGTCGTGGGAGAATCGTCGAGCAGACCTACCAGTCGAGTTGAATCGAGTAGGCCGATTAGTCGAAACACGCATCGAAGCCCCCGCGGAAACGTTGACATTCAGCCTACACGAGTGACAAGCGAGATTTGCGTCTTGGAGGACGAAGTCGGCGTTCGTGTGCTCGTAAGTCGATGCACTATCAGTTTGAGCAGTCAGTGTGAGCTACGCCTAACGCCAATATCGTTGTTGCATGACAGTGCGGCCCAATCGTCGGAATGGCCTCCGAAAGAAACGCGGTGCTGAAGGTGGAGTGTGCTCGCGATGGAGTGATTCAAGTTCGCCTGTCAGATCAGCTCACAAATGAAACCTGTACGACGCGTCTCCACGTTCAACGAGATCGACCAGTCGCGTGCATCGTAAGCGGTCTGCGTTCCGGACGCATCTATCGTGTCTCTTTAGCGGTACGCTACACGTCCCTGTCTGAAGGGGGATTGTTGTCTTATCTGGCCTCCGTTTCTCACTTGGAGCGTTTTCAGGGGGTCCAAAACAGTGTTGATGGGGTGGTTCAAACCGCTCATGGCGATCCTGCCTCTGTGCGAATGCTCGTGCTCGCAGACGACGCCTTTTGTGATCAGCCGGTGGCTGTGCGACGTGACCGGGCGCGTGGTTCCGTGACATCTCACATGGGCAACATTCGCCGGCATCTCATCGATGGCGAGGGCCATTCCGGAGCTCCAGTCATGTACGACATGACCATCCATGTGGGTTCGATCGCGGCGCTGCGGAACGACCTGTTGCGCGGTCATGAGATGCTGCGGGTAGATCGTACAGGCTCATGTCATGAGTGGACACGGCTCGAAGACATGGTGCGAGCGTGCTATCGATCATACACAGCAATTCCAGACGTTCGCACATTGCGTTCACGTGGACCAAACTGGTTCTCAGGCATTGGAATCGTCCGAAGTCTAGTCCAGAAAGAAGCTCCGGTCCGACTTCTCCAAGCGGTGGTAAAAGTGCTCCACGAGTATGAAGACTCTGACGTGACCCTCGATCGGCACGCGTCCGGGTTGGTGCACAAGCTCGCGAATGGAATCTTTGTCATCACATTGGACACAACTGACTTTTTATTTGGTGCCGCCAACACCGAGTTCATCGAGTGGGTACGTTCGTGGTATTGATCTTTAGCGAGGACCTTTAGCGAGGCAGGGGGGATACCATACATCTGACCGTTTGTTGAGTTTCGCAGCCGGAAAACCTATTGACCACGCGCCAGCACAGTGCGTTGTGCCACGTCCTGCAGGCTGCGCAGCAACCATCCGCTTCGTCCAAGCAAGTTCTCGTTTTCTGTGACGCGCCATTTGTCTGGCCCTTTACCATCGACACGGCGCCACGGCACAAAGCTGGGTTTGATAAAACGCTCGAGATCGCGCGGGATCCGTGGGCTGCATACGGCCAAGATCTTTGCCGTTTGCTTGACTTGCTTGTCGACGCCATGATAAAGGTGTGGTCTCAAGTTCTGTGGGATCACATTCTGGAAGGTTTTTAGCTCATGATTTTGCTTTGTGCTATCAGAATCCGACGCTGAGAATTACATTAGTCTGCAGCGGCAAGTTCGCGTCGCGTGTGATCATCTCGCACAAACCATCTGGTCGCAGCATTGAGCAGCTTTCGCTTGGAACGATTTCGAACATCGATTACCGGCAACCCTCTGTCGCTCGATACACCCCGGAAAGCATGCAGAGCAGCCTCAGCAAAGATTACTCCCTTCTAGCGCACGCTGTCGGGGGCACGTCGCTGTCTCTCAGGCAGTACTGCATTCTCAATGTGGTTCCGCATTCGCGGGGAGCTGTCCTCAATCACTCATTCTACACTGCTGGTCGTCCCGAGGCAAGCCTCGTGCTTGGACCCGTCATTGGACGCGTGACAACTCGTACGGCCAGGATCCTGATCGAAGTCGACCGCCGCGTTGAGACAGTGACGTGCGTATTGTCCGCTGCAAGGTCCGGACACTCGGTGTCAGCTGAATGTGAACTGCTCGCGTTTACACCAACAATCATCAAACTAGAAGGGCTCCATCCCGACTCACGATACAAAGTCAAGTTTGAGGTGAGTTTGTGGCCTTCATCGGCATGCCGAAGGAGAACTGACTGGTGTGGTTCTTGGGTAGGGTCTCATGGCAGGGCAGGATGATATTGACGCCTACGTGGAAACACCTGCGCTCATGCCATTATCGGTCGAATGGCTCGTCTTCAGCCGCAACAATCTGAGGCACTTTCTCCCGGCGAGAGAAAGCGGACACGATAATAGTGCGTCTCACTGGCATAGCATCCTATCGCCGGGCGCTCGATCGTACAATACTCAGCCGGCGAGTATTGTGGCCACTCGCAATGGCGACTCTCTCGGCGACTCGCTGCACCAACAGAGCGAACAATTCAACCCGTGGTACCACGTCGAGGCCTTCGCACTGTCCGAGCCGCTTCGCCAGACGCAACTCTCCATCCACATTGGTGGTCAAGTGAACTTGCGGACTGCGATGGCCGATGACGAGTTGGGTACGCTTTTCGCTCAATTGTGTGACGCGTCGATCAATCAAGAGGTCAAGAACGAGCTGTACGCGAGTATTCGCTTTCGTTTACAGGAAGTGTATCGAACCACATGGGCAGTCGAACCGATGCGAACCATCTTGGGTCGCTCGAGCAACGTCATGCTGCTCCACGATCAGACCGATCTATTCTTCAGCTCAAGTCGGATGCAAGAGCTCATCCAGCAACGCGATTTGGTAGACGGTGCCAACAATATCCCCACAGATGATCAAGTGAGCCATGTGGCGGATCGGCTGCGAGCGATGGCGTTCGAGCTATGGCAACTGTATCAGAATCAACTATCGGTCGACGTGAACGAGAGCGATCTCGACAATTCAAGACGGAACAGCTCGAAATTTGGGAGCCATGTCACGCTGGGCATGTGTCGGCTTGTATTTGTCAACGTGAGTGACGAGCTGCGAGACTTGTACAGTGGTTTTCCCTCCGCTGTCGAGGAAGAGAAGGTCCATTCCAGGACAACGCAAGCCACTCAGCAAATTGTTCCGTTGACACTTTCAAGCGCAAACGATGGGACGCAACTCGCTCTGCTTAGTTCAGCGACGTGGAAGATTGTGGACGAAGCCTTGGATATAGACCCTACGAACGCGGGTTCAGGGGCCCAAAAAGGCGGTACTCGGAAGAAGACTGCGCACGGAAACGTATCGGTCAAACAGCTCGTGGTGGTTCTACCTATCGATTTAATCGAGATGGTGACGGCCTTACCAGCCGTTCGATCGGAAGTGATTCGCCTACTGGAGAAGTTGTTTCACTGGAAGGTGGCAGCCCGCGCTGAACGAAATGCGAGTCTCATTTGCGCCAGTGAGGGTGCGAGCTCGTTGAGTTTCACGATCATGGACGAAAAGGTGAACGAGTCATTGACCATGACGCGTATCTCCTCCATTAGCAAGCTCACGGACGGACCAACCACGAAATCAGCTCCGACGAGAACCAAGCAAGCGAGCAAGACCACAGCCGCAACCATCAAAGGGTATTTTTCCAAGCGGTTCACATACCAGAGCACACCCATTGCGACCAGTGCGGTCGCTGCGACTGCTACTAAAGGAACGCACTGCCGCAGCTACGCCAACTACCTGTTCTTGAGCGACTACCGGCGAGGCTTTCTGAACGAAAGCTTGCGCTACTTTCCTTCGCAAGCCCTACCAAAGATTGTGCTCGGACCGGTGATTGGTCGCATGGTTCGCACAGAGCACGAGATGCCAACCAGACAAGATGCTAGTGATGATTTGATTCAGGTAGTCTCCTTCAGTGCGCCGATCCTCGTCGAGATCAATTCTCCGGCTCGGGTCACGTGTGTGGTCGTGGATTCGATGATCAACTCGGAGATGCGAGTCATTCGTGAGCTTCCCGCGGATCAGCCTACGGTGATTTGCATCAGTGGACTAGTTCCCCTTCGGCGATATGTCTACTTCTTTGAGGTGTGTTTTTTTCAATACGCGTCGCCCATGGAATAGTCAGTCATCTGAGCATTTGCTTGTCTTTCTAGGGTGTGTCGAACGGTGACGCTCGTCGCGGCTGCTTTCACACGCCGCCCTCGGAAAGCAGCAGCCTCCATATTGTCGCCGTGAGCACGAATTTCCCCACGCAGATGGACGAAGAACAAGACAGCTTGTGGGTGCCACTGCTGGAACGAGCCAAGCTCCCGTGGTGTGGACTTGATGCGATCTTACACTTGGGCGGCCAAGTGCCGCTCCACGAAGCGGCGATCGAGTGCTTTGAATGGGCCCATCGAGAGATTGGCCGAGAGATTTTGCATGGCGATCCAAAGGAAGTCGAGGCAAAGCGCGTGCGTCATGTTCGCACTCAGGTTCGTCGGCGATTTCAACAGGAATACCGCATTTGCTGGAACCTACCAAACATTCGTGAGCTGTTCGCCTGCGCGAGCCATTGGTTTCTTTACAGCAAAGCTGATATTGCTCCATTCTATGGTCGTGAACACCCCGGTCCGGTCGACGCCTCTCAAGTGTTTGCGTTGGTTCTCGAGGTCGCACAAGAGGTTGTGCGAGCATACCAGCTTCAGCTCATGGCAGCGAATATCAACGAGCAAGATCGAGTCGAATCTGTTTGTCCACCTGCGACGGCAGCACCCACTGAAGAAGAAACAAAACCTGTGGAACCAACATCTTCCTCTTCCAGCAATGTCCTCGCGCCGCCCTCGCCTATTTCATCGGTGTCAGAGCCAAGTGCAATTCCGGTCAAAGACGCAGTCAGTGAACAAACCGAAACGGTAAAGGAAAATCTGGACTCGGCAGCAGATGAGATCCTGGACTCGGGCGGCGCTCTGTACTGGCAGCACGACGATATCGCTATCTTCATGAGTGATATGCGAAGCACCAGCGCACACGAGTCGAGCGAAAGTGACCTCTCGGAACCCATCACGTGCAATGGCCGACTGTCGCGCCCTCTGTCTCTCCAGGAGAATCCCATGATGAGCGAGACGCAGTGGCGATACTTTGAGGTGCGTGGGTTCTTATTCGCTAGTTCATCCAGGGAGTCCTACCATGGACTGACGCTTGTCCCGCAGCGCGTGCTGCGGAAGAAACGAACACTTCTCCTTGTCTTGTGTATGGAGTTGCCGTTCATTCTGACCAACGCAGTCCACGTCGAGAAGCTACGAGAGGACCTTCGTACAAGTCCAGCTCCACAAGTGGGCCACTGGAAACTGTACGACCACAATCACGTGCTCCAGCACTGGGTCGCCTGCAAGCGCCAGCTCGAGCAGCTGCTGCTGCTTTTATTCAAGTGGAAAGCGAAACGCAGCGGACGTGACGTGCTGATTCTCAGCGGCGGCATGCGCATTGGAATCGACACGTTATTGCAAGACCGAGAGACCAAACTATCCATCCGCAATCTCACGGTCGGGCCTGTGACTGCCCACGTCGAGACATTCGAGTTCCCATTGAGTGGCGTCGCGTGTGCGACGTTTGGTGGTGGCACCAAGGACGATCATTTCACGTTTCACCACGGTCTGCTTGCCAAGAAAAACTACGTGTTGCTACGCGTGGCCATCGACCATCAGCAGCAGCCATCACCCATCGACAAAGGGACCGAGTCTAAGCAGGCCGACCAGATCAAAACGGCCAGTGTCGTCGCAGACTTTGTTCCAAACGAACCCGCCGTGCTGGCACGGCTCCACCCAGTCGACAAGTTTCGACGATTCCCGCTGTGGTGGACCACGTACGTCCCCATGGGCAAGAGCGTCTTCTGGGACGACACCATCACACTCAAGAGTGAGACCGACGAGCGTATGCTCGCGCTACGCGAGTACGTCTGGCACGATCGCGGCTTTTCCGGAGCGCTTGAAGTCTTCTACGAAAAATACCAGTTTGCCGAGACCGCACGCATGGAGGATTTACGGAGCCGCCGTTCCCAACACGTCGATCTCCAGGCCAATTTCCTCAGCGTGCTCACGGAGCTGTGGCGCGCGATCCCCGAGTCCAAGCGCCAGCAAATGGCCTACTTTCTCGATCCGTTTGTGCGCGAGATGTTGCTCACCCACGTCGAACCCGATTTGGTCACGACGCGGCTCGCATCGGGCGAACCGATCGAGCTCGCGTTCTTCAGCCGCGTGCTCCGCGAGTTTGTATTTGAAGCCTGCTTGCTGCGGCTCACGATCGTCACGCAGCAAGAAGATGAAGTCCGTGCCCATCATGAAAAGCTCGAGAAACGAAAGCGGAATGCCGAACGAGACGCGCTCGAACAAGAGCAAAAGGAGCTGGCTGCCCAACAGGAAGCAGCGCGCATGGCCGAGCTTCTGCGCACGGATCCACTGCAGTACGCGACGATCAAACTCGCCCAGAAAGAAACCGAAAAGCGCGAAAAGCTCGCGCGCCGTCAAGAAAAACTCGACCGCAAAAAGGCCGCACGGCTCGCCGAGCTCGACGAGGAGCAGGCGATCGCGAAAGAGCAAAAGAAGCTCAACAAATTGGCCGAGCGGAGTGACGCTGCCCACGAGTACGAGCGTCGCCAGCGCGAGCTTGACGCGCGGATCCGAAAACTGGAAGAGACGCGCGCGCAGCGAGCCGCGCAGAAAAAAGCAGCAGCCGAGAAAGCTGCCAAGGAGACCTTATTGCCCAACCTATAGAGGGGGCGAGTGCCTGTTTAGAAAGAGAAAAGGAGGGATGAGGAGCACGGCGTTGATTGCGCCAACTAGAGGAGGAGAATACGGCAGAGAGGACGAGCAAGCCTATCTATTTGACAAAAAAAATGAGCTCGTCAACGGCCGGGTGGACTACCCACCACTAACGGGGGAGCGAATCGAGCTGTCAGCGAGCGGGGTGGAGGAGCAAGCGGAGCAAGACGGGAGCAGGCCGCCTTTGCTTATCTATTGAGCGCCTCGCACTCGTCGATCCAGTCCGTGTACACGTCGATCGGCGCACTCAAATCTGTGTGATTAATTGGACATGAAAAAACACAATCAGAGAACGGATCGGACATGACGTTCTAACGCGACGACGTACAGTGGATCGTGGTCTGGAACGACTCGGTGCACACGCGGCACGAAAGGTGGCCAATGTTGCGGTCGCGGTCCCTGATGTAGGATAGTGTCAAAAGCGTCGGATTTGTAAAGTTCAGATTTGCGAATACGTAACTCGTCACACTTACATTTTACACTCGACGGCGTCGTCGTGCGAGCAGAAGGGGCACTTGAACACAGTGGACACGACCTGCTTCTTCTTGGTCGAGATCTTCTTGGTCGACGTCTTGCGGCGCCCCATGGTGGGCGGGACGAGAGGCGCGACAAGGGGCGGGGGGCGCGGCGGTCGCCCGGTTCTGGTGGATGGAAACTTGAATGCGTTTGGTTTGGCGAAAAGGCCCTTTTTGGGAAGGATTAGTGTCTTTCCCCCGTTTGAAAGACCTACCGGCTGGGGTACCACCCAAAAAACCTGGTCTGAGCTCGGATATTCCTAAATCAGTACATGTAGGCTGGCCTGACTCACAACACCCCGATCGTGATCGGATGCGAGTCAATCAATGCTTTGATGTCTCTCTAGCATGGTCAAAAAAATGAGCCCACCGACGCTGGTGGGGGTCTCTATTCATGTACAATGGCCTCCCATTCGGCCATTCCAATGGTCGAAGAGGCAGTGTGCGAAATGCCACAGGGCAGCATTTCACCCAAGCTTCAACTGCACTTTCGGACTTGAGGCTGTATTGGCGTCTTCCAAACCGAACTCGATTGTCGTGGCAGTTTTACTTCAGCTGCGTTTCCTTCATTTTTCAAGGCGTCACTAATACATCTCTTGGAAGAAACCGGTGCTACGTTGGGTCGCATTGAACGTCTGGGAACGCGACAACTCGTCTTCGACCTTGCGGAGCTTTTGCTGGGCTTGCTGGAGCCGTGTCTGCAATGTCTTGCGCTCGGCGCGTAAACGCGCCACGAGCTTATCCGAATCAGCTTTTTGCTGCGAGGAACAGGCACACGCAGAGATAGATGGTCAAGATCGTGTGCACACTTACAGCGATCAGCGCACTGCGTCCCATAGCACTCGGCGGACGACGACTCACTTTTGCCTGTTTGGATCCGGAGATCGACTCCATAGCGAGCTCGCGCATTTCGTCGAGCCGCTTGCGCAGACTATCACACTCGTCGTGGAGGCGCGTGATTTCTCGCACATGCTCCTGTTCACGCGCAGCCTTTTCCATCTACAAAACAAATCGATCAATCTAGAGCGACAGCAGCAACGAAGCATTTTTGCCGGATAAAACAGACCTGAAGCTCGCGGACCGTCTTGATGAGGTCCGTGTTGTCAGCCAAGACGCCATGGAGCACTTTTTGAAGCTGCTGATGCGTCTCAAAGTTGCTGTAGATTTCATCATCGTTCGTGGAGCTCGCACCAGTCACGACCGACGCCGACTGGGCACGAACACGCGTGATGTCGCCAAACGCAAGCTCGTCCAGCAAACTGCCATTCATCGAACTCGCGAAAGACGTAGTGCGCTGTCGCGACACCAGCAGTTCCTCCTCTAGCTCTTGCACACGGCGCAACGCCCTCATCAAAGCATTGTCGTCGTCTTCAGTGCGGTCGCTCTTTTCGAGTTCTGCCGCCTTCTGGTCATCCATATCGTTGAGCTGTGACACTGGGTCCGCTTCTTTTGTCTCAACCTTTGACACCTCTGGGACGGTGCTGGAGGCTTTCCATTCACTTCGCTCATTTTCAAACTCAGCCATCAGTTTTCGGCGCTCAACAGCAGCCGCTTGGATCTTCACAAGCGCATCATCGAGATCTTCTTGTCGCATCGCAATTTCCGCCTCGAGTTTTGGAACACGCGCTTTCACACGAGAGTATTTGTCACGAAGGCCTTCGAGCTCGAGCTCCATATCGTCCTGCTGTGACGCCGAGTTGCGGAACTGCTCGAGCTGAAACTCCGCAAATTTAGTCGCGGCGGTCGACGTCTCCAGCTCGTCTTGCACCGTCATGAGTTGGCGTTCAAGCTGTTGGATCTTGTCTTGAAACTTGTCAATTCGCCGGTCAAACTTCAGTGTTAAGTTCTGAATGCGACGAATTTCACGCTGAGTACCGAACTCTTCGTCGTCCATGTCAGCGCCATGGTCCTCTGACGCTACACTTTCCATATCGTCGTCAGCAACAGATGCGCCAGATACCGATCGATCGTCCGCGAACGTCGACACTGATACTGACGAGCTGGGAATTGGCTCCTGGTTCTTCTTCTCTGCCAACGCAGCGCTCAGATCCGCAAACATGACACGGTACGCATTCAGCGCCTCGAGCAGCTCTTCATTACGCTCGCGCTGTTCTTCTAGCAAGGCCTGTGAATCGGCGCCACCACCTCCGAGACCACCACCATCGGAACTCAGCCGTGGTAGTGAGGATGTCGTGAATGTTGCTGGTTGTGGCTGGTAATTGACGAGGCTGGCCCTCCGTCGTTCGTCCATCACGAGCGTTTTCCACTCCATGAACTCTGCGAGTTGCTGGCGAAGAAGGCTGTTTTCAGCGTCCAGTTCCGCATTGCGGCTCGTCTTCTCGTACACTTCATGCTCGAGTTCGACGCTGTTGTTCGATGTCGATGTCGTCGATCTTGCGTCGTCATCATTTCGGCCGACAATTTGAATTTTCGGCTTGCGAAGCATCGATGGCGCGCGCGCAATGGTCGGTGGGTGCACGGACGGACGAACACGGTTGCCAGCGAATGTAATCACCTTTTGTTCCTCAAATCGGCAAATCATGCGGTAGAGCAGCATCTCTAGTCGTTGACAGCGCTGCTCCATCGCATGGATGTCTTGCCCGATGCTGTCACCACCCTCGGGTGCCGCAGCGCCCGAGGCCTTGAGCAGTCGTTCCATCATCTCGAGAGCTGGTTCCCACTTGTTGACGATACGCGGCCTGCTGCTGCCGTCCGGTCCATTGTTGTACGGATTGTGTGCATGTTGGTGATAAGGCGCCGGGCCACCTCCCCCCGCTTTCTTCATCGCCTCGATTTCTTGCTGAAGGCGTTCAATCTCTTGCTTGAGGAGTGGAATGATTGCGTCGGAGTCTTCGTTCTGGACAGCCTTGTTCTTGATAAACTTGGCACGTTGCGCAAACTTGAGCGTCGAGAGCGTTTCACTAAAGTACTTTTCTTCGGCCGAGATCGTGCCAATAATCGTCGTGATCGAGTTACCGCCCAATGAATCTCGCAAGAGGAACGTCAGCTTGGAGTCACGGTAATGCACGTGGCGCTTCAGTCCATTTGACACGTCAACGAGGGCCATGATCACATTGCCCAACGCCGACAGCGATTTGTTAATTTGGGCAGCTTCCTTGAGGCGCTGGCCGGCCGCTCTCGTTTGGCGCTGCTTCTCTGAGCCGGCGAGATCCACTAAATGCAAGTTTGATCGACGCGTGATCAGCAAGCCGCGTTCCGTGTGGTGCGTTTGCATCAAGCGGATCGTGAACACGGCATGGGACCGCGAACTCTCGCGGTTCATATCGGTCGACGCCATGCGGCGATTGCCTGAGCCCACCTGGAGCCACTCGATGGCCTCGGCCGCCGACTTGATGGGGATTTGCCGGAGCTGATCGACGTACACTTGCTTCTTGATGGAATCTTCGCGAAGGCTCTTGGACTGCGCCGCCGCGGCACCGACCTCGAGCAAATCAAAGATTTTTTCATTGTAGATCTCGAGGTACGAGCACGACAGCGTGTACTCGAGGTCGTTGCTGTCGTCGGCAACGAGATCTTCGAGCCGACGAATCAAGTGGTCGAAAATGCGTGGCATCAACCCGCGCAGCGGCGAGACCTTGAGCCCGTGGGCCGCCGACTGTGCGTCCGAGTGCGCGTCGCCTCCACCAAGCATCGTAAACGTCTTGCCGGAGCCCGTCTGGCCGTACGCAAAGATGCAGCCGTTGAATCCGTTCAGAGTGTTCTCAACGGCCATGAGCCCCGTATCTTGAAAGATATCTTCTTGAGAACAGGAATCATCAAATACGCGGTCAAACGCAAACTTCTTTTCCTGGAGAGAACCCGGACCAATGACCACGCCGCCGCCGTCGCCCGTGACGTCGAGACACTTTCGCGACGCAGTGCCGCGCTGGTTGTCACCATCTTCATAATCGTCGTCGTTGCTGGACCGCGCTGGGCGGATACGAAGCACGACGCGAATGTTATCCGACTTGGCCGATGCCACGCCCCCCAAATCGCTCATGCTCAATGCCCCGGACGTAGCGGCGCGCTGCAACGGCGGCTGTGTCTGAACCGCGGGTCTCGCTGTCTTGGATTTCCATCCATCACCATTGCTCGAGGTGTCATCGTCGTCGCCGCGGTGGGACGACTGGTTGCCGTACGCAGAGGCCGCCCGTGTGCGCGGCATGGTCATGGACCGTGACGCGCCAAACATGCTGCGGCTGGCAAATCCCGACCCCGAGGTCGCCGATGATGAGGACCCAGTCGCCGACGGCGGCGCACCGGGCCGTGGCGGACCCACGTGGACGCTTGGCGCCTTGAGACCTTTGCGCACGGGCGTCGGCATTGACAATCGCGACATGTTTGGACCCGCCGAGTAGTTGCCGTTGTTGTGTTCTTTGTCCGAATGGGGGAAAAGGAAAAAGAGAGGAAACCCACGCCTTCTCGCCTTCCCTTCACTTCTGTACGACCAGCCCAATGAAGGAGGCTCGTTCGTGAATGGCACCAGCACCAGAGAGACGTCGCGTCCGGGTGCTGAGGAACTTCGCGAGACGTTGCCGCGGAGCCTGGCCGACGGCAGTCAGTTCCCCCTTTGACGACTGCCTTATCTGACTTGTGATAGAGTGTGGGCACACATTTTCCATCCAATAGGGCACCGCGGAAATGCGGCTGACTTGGAAAACGTATGCGGAAAGGGAATCTAACGCATGAGTCATGTAACGGATACGAACTGATTTGTGAATGAGATACGAGCCCGATACGAACTACCCGCATTTTCGAGCGAGCGGTCGCATAGGCTGAGAATGGCAATGACCCGACATGATTGACATGCAGCACGAGGGGAGAAGGGGGGGGCGACAATCAC
>JAADVC010000683.1:0-17160 GCA_023334575.1 Pythium volutum
CTCACGCGCGTCGAAAAGTTTTCGCTGCTCGTGTCGCATCCGACGCTGGGCACGACGGTCGAGCAAGTCCTGCCGCCAGTGCTGGCGGTCACGTCCAGCGAGTTTAAGGATCGCGAGGCCCGCGAGGCGCTGTGGTGTTAACTGTTGCGAGCCGACCCGGCCGTTGCCTCTTACATCTTGTCCATTTTGCGTTGAGAAACAAGCACAATCACATTTGCCCACACGCTTTCGTTGTGTTTTCTATTTGCGGTGCTTTCTCGTGTTGCGAGAATCAAGACTTGGCGTGTATTTTAGATGTCCATTCGCACATAAATAGGCCAACGCCGTCATTGCAACGTGATTGTGTTGACGTCATTTTTAACTCATTAAAATGAGCTTCTCGACCACAGTCGCGTCGCCGGCTGCAAGGGGGAAGAGCAAGCGACACATAAGACAACAAACGCCATTCTCCATATATTCTTCTCTTCATTGGAGGCTCTTGGCCACTCGGCTCTTCTTCCTTTTTTCAGTTTGGCGGTTGTTTCTTGCGCAGTGACAACAGAGACGGCAAGGCGCCACCCGCATGGCGAGGCGCAAATGAAATGTTCGGACGAATCGACAGCGGCGGCTTCGTCGTGGCCGACGACGGACTACTACTCGTACTCGTACTTGCCGAGACACTACTCTGGCCAACGAAAGGGGATCCAGACAATGGGGACGTACCTGATAGAGTGACCGACGACGACGAAGCAGTCTCCAGCTTGTGTTGCTTCGTCGGGGACTCGCCACTACTCGCCGTGTTAGTGATCGAAGAGAGCGGGCGCTTTTCGGCCACAGTTTTGGGTCGCTCGTGCTTGAGCGGACAGGCCTCTCCCTGCGGACAGTAGCCCTTGAGAAACGCCTCGCACACTAGAGCCGAGCCGCTCACTTTCACGTGTCGAAAGCGACAGTCGTCGCGTGTGCACGCGCCGCGAAGAAACAGCGTACAGACCGGCATTTTGTTCTACAGAGGTCCCGTCAGTTGAGTCCATACAAGCAAGCCTATAGCAGGAGGCCATGTATATTAGCAGCATACCTTGTCGTGGGAGAGCTGGCAGTCGGCGTCGTCGCAAACACCACGCGCAAACTTGCGACACAGCGCGACACGGCGGCTGTCGTGGAGAAACTTGCAAGCGTTCTTGTTGTTGCAGTAGCCTGCAAAGAATTATTAAAGTGGGTTAGTCTCGGTTACGCTTCTTCCTGGTCGAATCGCCATTTTTGACTTGCCAGACTTGTTGAAGAAACGGCAGTACTCGGTACGGATCCGTGTGGGTTTGGGCTTTCCCCGCGCGGCCGCGCGTGCGCGGGCCACAGCCGCTTGTGCTCGACTCCTAAACAATCACACAGTGTTGTCCACATGATTGAATACCACACGGCCAATCAAATCTACTCCTTGTGAGTGACGACACCAACGTACGCGGCACTTGCAGTTGAGAAGCTCGGTCTCCGCACCGCAGAGACTAAGAGTTACGTGATCAGCATTAGCCTGTCCGAATGAGTGGCAACAGCGCATAGAACGTACCAGTCGATGGGGCTAACGGGGCCGCCGTCTTCTCGGCGGATTTTGCCTTCATGACATCGGACCGCACGAGACTAAAGCCGCCGTTCGCCTTGGCGTACTCGCCATCTTCGAGACGCAGCATCTGCATCTGCATGCCGCTTTTCATAGATCTGTTAGAGTCACACACACATAGTGGTCATGACCCGGATTTCACAGCCTTTCTCCGCTCAAGCGAATCTTGTAAACTCACGGCGCAACGCTCGTGCCGGTGGGCGCCATCGTCACTGCCGGGGGCGTTGGCACGGTCTTGCGCGGCGGAGGCGTCGTCCGCACAGCGTTTGCATTCACCCACACTTTGTTGGCGCTGTGGATGGTCGCGATTGGCGGCGGTGGCGCGGTTGTTCGTGTCCACGTCTTGTTGACCGGAGCCACTGGTTTACGCGCGTGGTACGGCTTGTACGGAGCCGCAAACGGCACCGTCGTCGCGTGGTTCCGGTGGATGGTCACGTGGGTACCATTTCCATACTTCTTGGCAGCTAGAAGATTCCTTACGGCCTGGATTTTCGCGCGTAAAGCTGCTTCTTCTCGCTCCATTCTCAGTCTCTTCTTTTCTCGTCTTGTTCTCTTTTGCGTGTCCTGCCAGTTTCTCTCTATGGGAGTGTTGATCACATGCCAGTTTCGAACAAAACTATTTACGAACATAGTCATGATGATAAGTACGGTTACATGACTCACCAGCGTGGTTATGACGTACTTAGTGAATTGAAAATAGGCTTGATCCCCCAAAGTGAACCTTTCGTATTCCGCGTGGCAAAACCTGGGACGGCGTTGAACATGGACCGCACGAGCGACTTTGTCAAGATCACGGTGCTTTTCGACACGGGCGCCAACAGGCCTCGAGCCCATCGACCGCTCTCCCAGGACGCGCGCCGCGCGCAGCAGATCGCTGACCAATTGCGGCAGCAGGAGCTGTTTCTGCGCGACCTCAATGACCTCGTGTCCAAGAAATCCATCATTGGCGACGATCCGACTGCGCAGGTCGCGACGCTCACGGACGTGCTCAAGAAAGAACTCGGTGCGATCGAGAGAAACATTCAAATGTTCCAGCAGTCGATCAACGCCGCGCAGCGCGGCCGCAGCCAGGGCCACCACCAGGCCCATTTCTCGGTCATTACGCAGTCGATGAAGTCGCGGTGTGCCAAGAACGCAAAGCAGTTTCATGTACGTAGACGTGCCTGGTTTGGAAAAGCATAGCCGCATGTTGACACTGAACATCATTGATTATTTGTGTTGCGTAGCTCGCGTTGCAGCAGCACACGGCAGCGATCCGCGAGCGAAGTACGCGTCGCAGCAAATTCTCCCACGGCGGCGCCAGTCCGATGGTGCAGCTGAACGCCCCCATGTTTGCACGCACGGCGCCAGCCGCGCCGCAAGCCAATGGGAATCTAATGCGGCGGTCCGAGGACCCAACGCGCGCACCACTACTCGACGCGCAACGGCAACCCAACGCGGGCGGCCTGGGTCCACCTCCACCCATGGGCGGAATGCCAGGGGCTCCACCACCAGCCGTTGGACTGCGTCGCCGCCAGGGCAACTTGGGGGCGAGTCCGTTCATGCAGCAGCAAAAGCCGCTTCCGCCAGGCAGTGGCTCGAGTTCTGGTGGCCAGCAGGCGATGCAGCACTTTTCACGCCACGACGCCAAGACACGCTTCCAGAATGCCCAGAACGTTGAGAGCACCATCGTCGAGGTTCGTAGTTGCCCTCGGTTCGACGACGTATATATTCCACCAAAGGCTGATATGGGTATGCGTGATGTCTGTATAGATTACTGGTATGTACACACGCATGGCGACCATGGTGGCGGAGCAGGGCGAGATCATATCACGCATTGACGACGACATGGACGTTGCGTACGTACCCTACCTTATCTTCCCGTGCCATGAATTCAGGAACACAACCACCGAACCTCTCATCTAACTTCATGGTTATACCCGCTATATAGACAATCGAATGTCGAGGCCTCCCACAGCGAACTGCTCAAGCTCTATAGCATGGTCTCAGGCAATCGGTCGCTCATTCTCAAGCTCTTTCTCGTGCTCGTGCTCGTCATCTTCCTCTTCACGGTCGTGTTCTAGTCGAGCCCCTATACGTACCGCATAACCTGTAATAACGCATATAGAACTTATCCCAAAACAAGTCCTTTGCCTCCAACTCTGACCCAAAATACCTGATATGGATTTGGGTGGTGGTTCGTAACAGAAATGAATTCGCCAGCAGAAGCGGTGCAAGAGAAGCCCTCCCCTCTGCCCAACGTGGTTGTGTCCATCTGCTGCGAGGAAACTTCACACTCGAGAAAGAAGCCACGACCCGCGCGGCTCTGCTTGCGCTCAATCCCTCCTCGCCACCGCAAGACGCCAGCGCGTGCCTGTGTATCATCTTGCTCTCCTCTCCATTGTCGTGCCTGTCTCAAAACTCCCGGTCTGCTACGATATCTGTGGGCTGTGCTATCCGCAGTTGAAACAATGATCCCGCACATTGACGACCGGCGAAAGTCGACTTGGCGTTCGACTGACTCGAGGAATGGCCGACGGCAGCGAGAAGGTGGTGTGATGCAGAGCCCGTCGCTTCGCCCGATGCCCTCATCGCCCGTGGTCGAGAAGAAGAAGGGCCTGCTGAGCAGCAAGCTCTTTTCCAAGCGGCGTGGATCCAACCCACACCCACCAGCGTCTATCACTTCATCTTCTTCTTCTTCGCAGTACCCCGCCGACGCAGCGGGCGCAGCGGTACCAGCGCAACCACAGCCCACGGCCGAAGCGATCGAGCGTGGTGTCGATATCCTTCAGTCGATTTTCCGCAAGTGGGACCGCAGCGCATTGCACATGATGCTCGAGGCGAGCGCGTACGTGATGGAAGAAACGATTACGACGATTCTGAATATGGAGCAAGTCGAGGCAGCGAGCAGTTCGAAGCGCAATTTAGACGTGGCGGGCAGCTACGGCCAGTATCCGGTCAAGCACTTGTTACCGGACGATTTCCTGCGGGTACGTCGCGTAGAAAGGATCTGGATGGTTCGGACTCTGAGAGATTAACATGCTTCGGATGTCCAGCTTCCCGATGGTGACGATACTCCGTCAGAAGAAGGGCGGGAGGAAGATGACGATGGCACTGGCGACGAGCGTGCGAGTATGTTGCTGGATGTCGAGCTTCATGCCAGTGTCGACGACGCAGAGGAAATCGAGTCCAAGAGCAGTTGCGTGGCCGCGAGTGACGATGCAGCAGAGGAGCAGACCGAGAAATCCGGAGCATTTGCCGAAGACGATGGCACGCTCTACGGCAAAGAGTTTGGCCCGGACGATGAAGGGCTCCAAGAAGATATGGTGCCACCGGTGTTTGATAATGAGACGATCCGGAAGAGCAATCAAATCGTGTCGGACTCGATGGCCAAGAAATTTTTGCCGGAAGAATTGCAAGAAGCCACGAATATCATCACCACGTCGAATATTGAAGCCATCAAGCGCAGCAAGCTCGATCTCACGGAAGCTGAAAAGCGCATTCGCCATCGCGAGCCGCATCTCGTGTTTGAGTTGCTCTCGAAAGCCAGCGAGATTTACCGCCGCGGAGTTATTTCTTCTCAAGAGTTGGACACGCTCCGTGCCAGTATTGTGTCGACGATCCAGCCGTCCAAAATGGTACGAAACGCACTGCCATCGGTTGAATGGTTGTAGCGAGAGGACCAACTGGGAGGGTGATGGTTCTACAGATCATCGACACGAACATGAACATGAACAAGGTGATCACCGACCATGAATGGCATGGACTCATCCTCAAGTCAAAAGGTTCGAATTGTTGTGCCGCAGGCTTTATCAATGGTACTTTTTCTCACGTGCGCTGTTTTTGTTGTGCCAATCCAGGGATTCGCCAAGCGCTCTCGGTTCGATTGGTCAGGAATGCGCACAGACTGAATCGACTGTCGGGCCACGTGGTAAGTTGGGCCCCGAAACGATTCAACACAGACGAAGCTCACTGATAGTCACCTTTGCTTCCGACCTAGGAATACGTGATTCGTGTCGTGGATGTCGAGACAGGCGTTGTTTGGTTTACACGAAAGCGATTCAAGGAGATCTACAAGCTCTATCGAAAGGTAACGACCTTTTCTATCGTATTGCTATCCTGCCCCCGCGCATACCCATACTCAGCCGTTATGTCTCTCGCCAGCTTTGTCGTTTGTCTGAGAGAGTGAGCGATTGTTCGTTCCCAGCACGCCGAAGTCATCGGGTCTCGGCGGTCGACCTTGCGGCGGATCGCGCACCTGTCCTTGAAGCCTTTTTACGCGTCGTAGCTGCTCTTGTCACGCCGTCTCCGTTGACATTCCTTCATGGTGTCGCATTGAAGCAACTACAGCAATTCCTCGATGTGCCGCACGAAGGCATTCTGCTGAGGAATCGTACCCAACCTATATCGCGCGAGCTCCGCGTGTTCGTGTATCATACAGTGAATGACCAAACCTCCCCAGAGGGCAAGGCATGCGCAAAGTTTCTCACCAAGCTCCGTATGAACGGCGTGGACCCCGGCAAGAACCTACTGGAAGAAATCGCAACCATCCTGGACGGCGTCCAAGAGTATATGCTCGAGCATCGCTTTGACGAAATGCGCGAGAGTGTGGAGCGAATGATGAAAATTTACGCTCACGAGGATGGCTCGGGACGCCGCAATTCGTACGCCAACCTGCTGAATGACGACACGATGACGAGCAACGACAAGGTTCAACAGCTGATTTCGGATTCGATTCGCCATGAGCTAGAAGAGCGGCTGTGCATCCCTCTCATGAGTAGGATCACGTCGTACCTGCGTATGCGCGTGATACACAAGGAGCAGCAGTTCCACCAGCGGATCTTCCAGCTTCGCGGCAAGCCGCAGAGCTACTTTGGCATCCCCGTCGACAAGATTTCTGTGAGCAGCTGGCGGGCTGTGATCGACTCGGTCAAGGAGATTGATGACGCTTTCCTTCCACTTGACAAGATGCGCAAGCTCGTCGCGGCCGCACACCAGATCCACACACTGTATCGCTCCGAGCACCGCGTGCACCGCGACGAAAAACAGCAGCGTGCCGCAGCAAAAATTCGACTATCTGTTACAGAGGCGGGCATCGTCGACGTATCCAGTGCTGCAGGCAATGGCGTTCCAGCAGCCGACCCAAATGCACAGCCTCCAGCCGAGCAAGAGGCGCCGGACGAAGACGTGCTCAGCGGCGATGACTTTTTGCCCATCTTTATCTATGTCATTGTCCACAGCGATCTGGCGGCGCCCATCATGACCCAGGTGCTGTTGAACCGACTCTGCGACCCGGAGAAGCGCCGCAGCGAGTCAGGCTACTACCTCGCGACGTTTGAAGCCGCGCTCCACCACATTTTATCGAACGAAGGTTTTGAAGATGCCTAAAGTCGGCGGCTCGTGGAAGAAGCAGACCCAAAAAAAGTATCCAAATGTAGCCACCTCGTTCCGACATCGCAATTGACTGTCACAAAACACTGCATCCGTCACTCTATTGAGGGATATGGTGTCACTCTCACGAGGGAACCAGTAAGTCACTCGGGGGATGTGACGTTGCAGTCCAGCGCAAAAGCCCCGAACCCCAGGCAGGGAAAAGCGCCCAGCTGCGCGGCAATAAACGGAAGTCGCAAAAAAGGAAGCGCGAGGAGGTTATAATTATACCTCGACGCATCATCGTCGCCGTTCGCTCTCTCTCTCTCTCTCTCTCGGCCGCTCGCGCCGGATAAGCCTCCTCTCGCGCGTGCGCGTGGCGTGGAGACGATCCACGAGACGCGCCGCGTCCCGGCCGTGCAATCGCCACGTGCGAATTCGCACTAGCGCCACCAGGAGACCGCGCCAAAGGTTTTTAGATAGTCGCTCGTTCGCGGACGGCGTTTTCGCGGAGGGTGCCATGGCGGGCATGGACCCGGTGCTCACGGGTTCACTGTGCTTTCTCGTGCTGGCGATCGTCATGTACGTCAAGTTTCTGCGCGAGAATTCGCTCCACGAGGACGACGAGCTGCGCCAGCGGCAGCTGCACGCGCACGCCAAGGCGCGCAAGTCGAGTCCGATCGAGCCCGACGCCATGCCGTTTCTCCATGCCGCGAACACGAAATCGCCCATTGTGGGCGGTGCCGGTGTGAGTGGCAATCCGCTCTTGCCGCTGCCACCGCAAAAGAAGCAGCCGCTGTCGCCGCGGCAGCCACCCGGCCACCACGGTCTCGCTGTGCTGCAAAAGGCCCAGCAGTACAAGCAGCAGCAGCCCGGGTACTATAACCAAGCCAAGCAGCCCATGCGGAGACGCGCCCACAGCGCTGCGACCAATAACCAGGGCCACGTGGGGGGCGTGGCGGCGCCAACGACGATCGCCGACCCCGAAATGGGGCTCACGGGTGGCCACAACCACTATGGCGACGACCTCCACCACCACCACAACTCGCCACCGCGAAGCAGCACCCACCGGATAGACTTTGGTGCGATGGAGTACGACGACCACGACCACGACGACCACCATAACGACCACGACCACCGCCATGACGACGACCACGACGATGCGCCGTTTTTCGGAACGGCGTCGTCGTCGCCTCGAAATCGGGGGACTTTGCGCGACTCGATGCTCGAGACGGCGACCTACGAGACCCACCACGAAGAACACGAAGGATTCGACGACGATCTTGAGAGCCGACTACCCGTGGCAGCATCGTCGGTCGCGTCGACCGTCGAGTACCCGACCAACAACAACAACCAGCATGGACTCCCGACGCCCTTTATGATTGGTGGCGCAGCACAAGCACACATCGACGGCACTGCTGCTGCTGGAGCTGCCGGTGGTGCAGGCGCTACCGGTCCTGTACCAGCCCAAACTACGCCAGCCAAGCCCGAGGTCAAGACGACCGTGATTGACCGCCAATTCGTGCGTGATTCCGTGCCCCCGCCCGCGCAAATGCAGCTCGAAGTCGCACGGAAAGCGCGGATCCCGCTTTTCCTGCACTCGCCCATGTATGTGAAAACATCGGCGGCGCCGATCGACGATGCGCTCGTCGCGCAAGCTGCTGCTGCGGCGGCCGGAAATGAGGTCGCGGTGGCGGGCGCACCCGGCGCAGGAGCGATGACTGCACGGCAGAAAGAAAAGCTTCCACCGCGGTGCCACAAGAACGAGAGTCTCCACATTGACTTTGCTGCATTACAGGTCGGCGAAATGATTGGGCAAGGAGCGTTTGGCACGGTCCACCGCGCGAGTTGGCGAGGCACGACTGTCGCGGTCAAGATTCTCGTGTGTCAATACCTGACGGCGGATATCCTCGAAGAGTTTGAAACGGAAGTCCAGATCATGAGCATCCTACGGTACGGGTTTCTATCCCTTTGGTGTGCTTGGCTGGTCTAACGGTTGCTATTTTGTTTCTATCTGTAGGCACCCCAATATCTGTCTGTTGATGGGGGCGTGTTTGGAACCACCCACACGGTGTCTCGTGATCGAATACCTCCCGCGCGGGTCGCTCTGGAATGTGCTACGACAAGAACCCCACCTCGAGTATGACAAGCAAATGACGTACGTAGTCTCTATAGCTGTTGAAGTGAGACCACGTTGGGATCTAACGGCATATTGTTTTCGTGTGAACAGATTCGCTCGTGATACGGCACTCGGCATGAACTATCTACACTCGTTCCACCCACCGATTCTCCACCGCGATCTCAAGAGTCCGAACCTCCTTGTCGACACATCGTACGCCATCAAGATTTCCGACTTTGGCTTGGCACGAGTGCGTGCCCATTTCCAGACCATGACGGGCAACTGTGGCACGACCCAGTGGATGGCACCTGAAGTGCTGGCGGCCGAAAAGTATACAGAGAAGGCCGACGTGTTTTCGTTTGGCATTGTGTGCTGGGAGATCATGACGGGTGCGTGTCCGTACGAAGGGTTGTGTCAAATCCAAGCGGCGCTCGGCGTGCTCAACAACAATTTGCGGCCGACGATCCCCGCGGCGTGTCCCGAGATGTTTAAGAAACTCATGACGCTGTGCTGGGTGAGTTCTCCCGAGAGGCGGCCAACGTTTGAGCAAATTCTCGAGTTTCTCCACTCGAACAACACGAGTCTCTTGGACGATCTCCGGTGAAAGTACACATTTCTGTCTGTAAGAAGAAAACAAAACTAAACTGCCTAAGCGGGGAAGGGCTCCCCCCAATGGGCTATCGCAAGTCGTAGAGCAACAACAACCACAAGAAAATGCAGCGTATTATTCAATCCAGTGACCATAAACGAAACATGAGCAGCTATGCTTTCCGTCGCTGTCCTCGTCAGGTCTAACCTGCAATCTACTGTATTAGATTATCTTGGTTTGACAGATCTGTGTCAGGAAACGTCGCACGCCCAGCTGCTGGAACAAAGACACTGGTTTTAAAAGAGGTCACCCCTCCCAATACTTTGTGATGCTGACGAGCTCACAATTCGCCAAACACCCGCCGATCTTCATTCGCCCTTCGTCCGATCCGCACACTCACCCTACGACGATGGCGCCACCTGCAGAACTCACGATCGGCCTGCTGGGCACGGGCAAGATTGGCTCGGCCGTGGTCACGGGCTTTTGCTCCGAGGGCGGCTGGCAGCCCCAGCACGTGACCGTGTCGGCGCGCACCAAGGCCAAGGCCGACGCGCTCGTGGCCAAGTTCCCCACGCGCGTGCGCATTGGCGCGACCAACCAAGAGACCATTGACCAGAGCGACGTCATTTTCATTGGGTTATTGCCCAACGTCGCCAAGGAAGAGCTGCCCACGCTCACGTTTGCACCACACAAGCGCGTCGTGTCCATGATGGCGACCATCCCGTACGACGAGCTCGTCGCGCTCGTGCGATTGCCGCGTGAAAATGTCGTGCGCACAGTACCTCTCACGAGCGCGTCCAAGCGGTCGGGTCCGATCCTCGCGTTCCCCGTCAATGAGTTTGCGCGCGACCTGCTCACGCAGATTGGCACGCCCGTCATGGTCGCGAGCGAGGCCGAGATCACGACGCTGGTACGCATTCATCCCCTTGTTGGCGTGCTGGAAGAATGGGTCACTCAGCATTGCCTTGTTATTGTGTGTTGTAGACTGGTATGACGGCACTTATCTCGTACTTTTACGCGACTTGCGCGAGCACGCAAAAGTGGTGTGTCAACAACGGCGTCGGTACGTCGCATCCTCACTCTTACTGTCTCTATTGCCTCTATTCCCCACCGTGCTGATTGTGGGCTTTGTTTCTCGCAGACGATCAGTCATCGCGTAGCTTTGTCGCGTCGTTCTTCAAGTCGCTGGCCGAGGCCGGCGCCGAGTCGACCGAGAGCTTTGACGACATGGCCGACGAAGGCGCGACGCCCGGTGGGCTCAACGAGCAGGTCCACCGCGGACTGATCGCGACGGGCGCGTACGAACTGGTCGTTGACCAGGTCGACGGGATCTACAAACGACTCACGGGCACGGACCCGGCCTCGCGTCCTGCGCGCCAATAGATCTCACTGCCAGTAAAGGAGACATTGCGACCATAATGCCAATGTGCACTGTTCTTCTCAAGCAGGTTTTAAATTATAATGTCGAGGTCCACACGTGACGAAGCGAGTGAGAGGCTTGGACGCGCTATGGACGGAAGGGGGCCGTTTCTGGTTCTACTGAAAGTCGAGTCTTCGCGGAAGGAACCCCATTTAGGCGGTTTTGGGGACGACCGCCACGGCAGTAGACCCGTCGGCTGGGGCTGCAAAAAAGCTGGGCAAGCCCGTCGTCTTCTGGAGGAGCCACACGATCTTGGCCATGTCGCTGTTGCCTGGTATCCGTTCCCATTCCAAATCGTTCAATGGCTCGCCCTTGCCATTCTTCCGACTCGTGCCGAGGTCTGAGAGCGACGTCGTGTCCACGGCTTGGAGCACGCACTTGATCGAGACCGTCATCTCCGAAGTCAAGTACGGTTCAAAGTACATGCACGACGTCGGCTTGGAATCCGGCACACGGCCGTCACCAATGCAACTGCCGTTCCACTCGCCCGAGACAAACAGGCGCACGCTCGTGCGATCGAGATCCACGCTCGACTGCTTCAGCCCCAGCGACGCAAAGTCGCGATGGAGCGCCTGAGCGAGCTGGCAGCAAATCGTCTTTTCGACAAATTTCTTGAGTCCCGACAACGACGAGATCTCGCGGATCGTGCCAGGTCCGTCCTCAAAACGGATCTTGGTGCCGGAAATCAAAATCTCTGCGGCGAAAGTAAGTAGCATAAGAAGCATTAGTGACATCTTTCAGGCATTTGTCTGCATGCCGTTGGTCGGTTACCTGTTGTGAAGTTTTTGCCCACGTTGAGGTCAAACGCAGCAAGCGTCGAATCGTACGGGCACGTTTTCCATCGCGGGCTCACGTAAATGCCACGCACCGAGTCGCAAATCGGTTGGTTGAGACCGTCTTCGAGGATGCGTCCGGTCGATGACGACTGCGCGTTCTGGTAGGCCAATCTGGCCGAGAGCTCATCGAGGTAACGAGCAATTTCGTCTTGCAGCAGGTTGTGCGAGATTGTGTTGACGACCGCTGCCAAGACACCGCCATTTTCGGTTTTGTCCGCATCGGTCGGCGCCACTTGCGACGCAGCTACTGGGACGCCAGTAGCGGAGACGTTGTCCGCACTCGTGAACAATAGCCCACGCGAGATTTGGTTGCGACCGTGGCGTTCCCGGATTTCTTGCTGCAAGAGAAGCACGGCGAATCGACACGTCTCGTGGAGAAACTCCTCTTCCGAATGCGGTGTGTGAAGACGAGCTGTTGCTGCCTTTGAGCTTGCGTGGCCGTTCGCTGAAGTGCAATTGCCATGTGAGCCTTGCTGGGTTTGCGGCGGACCGTCACTGGACTCCGTGACAACCGCGCGTGCGTCTAACAGTCGCAACGTCATTTCATAGTGATCACGCAGTCGGAGTCGAATCTCGTCATCGAGGATCTCGACAACCGACACGTTTCCGGGTCCCTGGACCGCAGCATCATCGTTTCGCTGCGACTTTTTCGCGACCGGCTTCTTGAGGCTCAACGCACTGTCGCTCCAGTTCCCCGAGCTCCATAGCGCTTCTTGCATGACCGTGTAGAAGAGCTCTTCGCAGAACACGGAAAACTGGACCATTTTCAGCACGCAGGTATTGCGCTCATCCAGGGTCTCTAAATCGTCGGGCGTATTCTCCAATCGATCCAACATTGCACGCGTCCTACACAGTCGAGAATGAGGACGTCAAATCTCATGAGTCCAGAAAGCAGTCGGTATCTTCGCTTACATAGGACTCGTCTTTGGTGCTGGTAGTGTGTACGAGCCAGAGGCGCCGTTGACAAGAGACCGCAACTCGACTTGAATCGTTCGCGCCATGTACTCCTCTGGTGTCTTGATACAAACCAGTCCTTTTTCGGTGCGACTCAGCTGATCAACAAGAAGAAAATGAACCCATAGTGTCAATTCCCATGAGCACTGGTAGCCAACTGGAGAAAGCAAACAAATTTCCTCACCTCTGCAAACGAGAGGTCGGCCACTGATCGCGTGGGTGGAACAAATCTCGAGCCCGCTGAAAAACACACAACCAAACCAACGATCAGCACTATACTTACAAAGATATGGGATCAACGCGTGACGCAAAAACGTACCGCTCACAAAGCTGCAGTCGACCGCGAGCGGCTCACCGGCACGAAACGGCTTGGGAATGTTGCCGTGGATCGGCGCACAAATCTTCCACTTGCGAATCATCTCGCTCACGCCGTCAAAGAAATTGCTCTCCTTTTCAACAGTCAACGTCAGCGCATCGACGCCCGCGAGCAAAATGTTGCTCGAGTCTTTGAGCTGCTGGGCCTTGGCCTCGACCAGATACTCCATCTCGTCCTTCTTCTCGACCGTGTTTTCGCGGATGCACTGTCTGTCCTCCAGATACTCGCGCCGGCGAATCAAATCGATCGTGTTGATCAGCTGGTTGAGCTCAATGATCGAGCCCTGCAACTCGGCGACCATGGGGCGGTAGTGGATGCGGGGATCAATCACTTCTTCTTCGTCTTCTTCCTCTTGTCCTGACACGTCGCCACCAACCGCCGCGTCCACGGCCGTAGCGTCGTCTTGTTCGTCTGCTACATGCTCGCTTGTGCCGTTTTCCGTGGATTTCTCGACGCCGTTTTCCAGCTCGCCTGCAGGTTTCTTCTTGCTCTTCTTGCCGCCCTTGACGTTCTCCTTGCTCTCTTCCGCAGGCTCATCTTTCATGACGATATCGTCGCCCTGGTCATCCGCTGGATCAACACTCTCCTGACCAGGACTTCCGCTTTTCTCTTCGCCGTCCATACGCGGCTTTTTCTCGTCGGCACTGGTTGCGGCGTCACTACTGCCGCTTCCCATCTTGCGCTTCTTGGACTTCTTCGTCTCCATGCGCACGCGCTCGAGCTCCTGGATCGAGTGGAGAAACAACTGCGCCTCGGAGAAATCCCTACAGTGAGGAAACAACACAACACACACAAAACAAGTCCATGTAAACACCCCCATTTCTCCGCTTCTAGCGCTCGTATCGCGATGGGTAAAACACGACTCAACTGTTGAAGGATCTCCTCGCCGGCGTCCGTGACCACCTCGACGGGCGCATAGTCCACGGGGAAGAGCGCGACGGCTACGCGGTCACCGTCCTTCTGCTCGAGACTCATGGCAGAGAAGAAAATAGGAGGGGAGTGGAAAAGAAAAATGTTGGTCGCGACGATCGGCGCAAGTTGGCTTTGGTTCCCCCGCCGAACGCCTTCCAAAAACACCAACAAAACGCGGGGGTTGGAAAAAAAATTGTGGGGAAAAACAACAAAGGAAACCGCATTTTGAACCGGACTGGGTTTTTGGGTGGTACAGTTGAGTGACATTACCGCGACATAGTGACAAGCCTTGAAGTGAGTGGGGAAATTTGCGAGGTGAAATGACATCTTGCCAAGAACTTCAATCGATCCCACGGCTCTTATGTTTTGCTGAGATTTCTTCCATTCACTTACGTACGTACTACTACTGGTATGCTGGTGTTTGTTTGTCAGTTACTTTGTGGAGCAGGAGCGAAAAATGGGACCCCTTCTACGGTCGAGAAGGGACTTTGTAAAAAGGCACGACGACTCGACGGATGAACGTGGTGAGGAACGGCGCCCACTCACTCGTATTCAAACTTTCGCTTGGCCAGTTCGATCGCGCCCTTGACCATATTGATTGCGCGCACGCGATCTTGACGCAGCACGCTAAATGAAATCAAGCCGACGAGCTGGCCCTTCTTGTCAACAGCGGCGCCGCCGCTAAACCCATTGTCGAGCTGCGCGGCCGTGCGCAACATGGCCTTGTCCACTTCCTCGCCATTGTACACTTGCGAATCCGTGCCCGAGCAGATCGCGTGGTGCACCGTGATCGTATTGTGGCCGCTGCTCGGATAACCAAACATCCACATTTCGTCGCCCGGTTCCATGTTGTTGGAATTGCCAATGGGCACGGCAGGCAGTTTGCCAATCGTCGCCCGGGACGTGCCCTCGAGCTTGATCACGTTCCACTCGCGTGCGATAATGCGGTCCGTGACGTCACCAATGTAAATGCCGCTCGGTGGGTCCGACATGACCTCACAGTCGATGCGAAGCAGCGCATAGTCAAGCTCTTCGTCGCAGCACTCGGGGATCGCTCGAGCGTGGTACCGCCACAAAGGAGACGCCGATGTCGACTCAGTCGGCGCCACGAGGATCATGTACTCGTCACTGTAGATGCAGTCATATTGCTCTCCTTGGAGACAGTGGCGCGCCGTCGCAATGAGCCCGCCTTCGTGAATGATGATGCCTGAGCCGACATTGCACAGCTCTCCTTCGTTGGTCAAGATGGCAATCCGCACGGCCGACTGCTGCACACGCCGCACGAGCGAGGCCTTATACTGCTTCATCTCAGCACGCTTTTGCTTGAACCGCGCGACGGGCGTCACGCCGCGCGACGACTCGTTCATCGACGGCCGCTCTTCGTCTTCGTTGAAATCCGCCAGACACGCTGCGGCGTTGAGCAACTTCATGCGTGGGCCAAATGGAATGCCCAGGTCGCGCAAATGGCCGGCGTTCATGAGACAGAGCGACTCGATATCAATCTCTTCAGCCTCAAAAATGGGCGCGTACTTCCCGAGCCCCAACGACGAAAGCAGACTCGACATGACCAGAAAGCTCTTTTTCTTTTCGGCGGCCTTGCGTGCAGTCCAGCGCACCGCATACTTCTGGTTGTACGACAGGTTGTCAAAGCCGATGCCGTGGACGTCGCGCTGGAACGCGACCAGCGAGTCGCGCTGCGGACTGTTTTCGTCGTCGCCAAACTCGCGCACGTACAGCGGTCGCCACGTAATATCGAGCAGCGCGCGCTTGTACCAAAAGCGACAAGTCATGGACGCCAAACACAAGTCAACATGGTTGAGGTACCCGAGCATGTGCGCAAACACGCCGCGCGGCACCCAGGCCTTGTGGTGAATAAACGTATTGACCGGCGGCGCATTGCCCGCGAGCACTTTGGGGAAGCAATGTTCACACACGCGCGAGCGGTGCGTATGGCCCGCGAGCTGGGCCTTAAAGCGCGAGCACTTTTGGCAAAACAAGTTGCCGCAGCGGCGGCACCGGTGGGAGCGCTTGAGGATCGTGAACTTGTCGCGGCAATTGTTGCACACACTCGAAGACGTGTGCTGCGGCGCCCAGCGTGGGTCAAGCGAACTCATGCTCGAGCTCGCCGACGAGGCGCTACTCGCATGGGACACGGACGAAAAGTTGGAGCTGGTCGAGACCGTCGAGTACCGCGACGAGCGCGTGAGGTCCGTGTCGCCCCAGCCCGACGATGCCGAGCTTACCGACGCTGGTGCGTGGCGCGAGCGTTCCATGGCCAAGTAGTTGCGTGCGGCCGCAGACGCCGACGACGAAGGCGTAGAAGACGAGGTCGGTTGGGGCGCACGATAATGAGCGCTAGCAGTTCGACCGCCAGGCGGGTACCCACCGCGGCGCGGGTCACTCATCGGGAATTCTTCGCGTTCTCTCTCTCTCTCTCTGTTCCGGACGCGGCCGGATGGGAGAGGAAACCAGGTTGTCCCGGCAGCTGCCTCAAAGAAATTGTCAAAACGGGGGAGCGTAACCCCGAGGGGGTACACTCGCACCTCCAACGAATGAACTGGTCTGGGTTCGGTTTTGGTTACAGTACGCTGCACGGCGGGAGAAGCGAATGCTGTCTTTGACCTCGCCTTTGCTCACAGCCCTCGACAGCATCGAGGACTTTTTTCTCATAACTTGATCAGTTTTTACTCGATTTCACTCAAATTCCCACAGGCTCCTTAGGTCATTCCGATGCAGATACGCCCAAAACAGCGTCTTCTCTGCCCAATCAGAGAAGGCACAAGTCGAATTCAAGTTTTCTGCCCTAACCAGAATAGATTTACTGCCAATCAAATCCACGCATCTGGACTGTCTATAATCCCGGTCTATACCAATCGTATCAAATTGGTGTGAAAGATCCTAGACAATAGCAGGTGGCTCGGATAAATTGGAAACTAGTTTTCTCGAGAACCACTGAGTGCTGTGGGGTGCGAGCCACATGACCTTGTTCAGGGCTACCTTTTGATCAAAAAAAA